>JAGFMF010012279.1:7136657-7283343 GCA_019455555.1 Galemys pyrenaicus
TCCTTCCTTCCTTCCTTCCTTCCTTCCTTCCTTCCTTCTTTCCTTCCTTCCTTCCTTCCTTCCTTCCTTCCTTCCTTCCTTCCTTCCTTCCTTCCTGCCTGCCTTCCTTCCTTCCTGCCTTCCTTCCTTCCTTCCTGCCTGCCTGCCTGCCTGCCTGCCTGCCTGCCTGCCTGCCTGCCTGCCTGCCTTTTCTTCTAAGAGAGTGGCAGCCAACTATATTGGATAATTGAAGAGAATGCTTTAAGTCAAAGAATAACATTATTTGTAAAATGCCATTATTCTTAAGTGAAACTTAATCAAAGTAAACTATAACTGAACTCCTTTGACTGCTGGTATAACATTGGAAAATTATTCAATGAAGTAATATTTATATTATGTATAATTTTTTTTTGCCGAAAACCCATTTAGAATATGTCTTGATGAATATGCCTTGTGGAATTTTTAAAAGCATATGGGTGATCTTGTAGGTAGACTGTGCTTTGTGCATTAAAGTTACATGACTATGGTGATAGTTCATGGGTGCCATGATGTTAGGGGAGTTTATGGGGACTACACATAATGGGAAAAATCAAATATACAAAAATGAACAACGGTGTGAGAAAATTAAAATAATAAAGTTATGTGGGTGGGATTATTTGTCTCTGTGTTCCACAATTACTTTGTATTTTATTTTACATTATTTTTGGGAAAACTAGTTTGAATTTTTTCATTTCTTTCTTCTTTTATTTTTTTTTATTTCTTTCTTCCTTTAAATTAAAGAATTAATCTTAAAATTTATTGCAGAAATATATTTTGACTGAGTTGTACAAAATGATTCAGAAGGATATTATTTGAGTCAGATGTTTGCTACCTGCTTTCCTGAAAAGCTGAAGAAATAGGGTATGACTTTTATTTTGGTCTGTCTGGACATAACATCCTGTAAATTTGCATTTGAAGATGACCTATTTTCAGCTTCCCACTCAGATTAGGAGTATCATTGAATGAGGTGGTTATCAAATTAATATTTTGATGAAATATTTTTGAATTTTTGAAATAAAAACTAGTAGTTAGAAACACATTTTTATTCTCTTATGAGAAAAAAATGAGAAATGTATGTGTCTGAAACATTTGAGAGCCCAAGGAAGCACACAATGTTAAACTAGGAGGTTGAAGCAAAAGAGAGAAGAAACTTGGGGATATAAGCACTTTTGTGCTTCCATCCTCACTCTAGATTATTTGTTAGTGAGGAATAGATTTTTAGCTTAACATTATAAACCTGTTTGTGGTATACATACATACTCACACATATAAATGCACTAACTGAATATTTATCCAAACAATTGGATGGAAATATTGCATGGATCAATCTATCTCTTTCCCTTTTACTTATTCCCTTCCTCCCTTCTCTGTAAATTTTGGGTTAGAAGGTTGGGTTTCATTCAAGATATATGTACCTATATATGGCCATACATACACCCATATAGATATGTGGATATGTATGCAAATACTAAGATACACTTTGAATAAAAAGAAAATGAAGCTAGACATCATGTTCCCGGATCTAAGATTCACTAATTGTCTTCTCTAATAAACAAAAACACTAACAGTATTTATCCTTTATATCCATAATCTCACAGCTTTTTTCAATCAAAGACTAGACTGATGATGAATGGTCTTACACGAGGAAACAAAACCTGAAACAAAATGGTAGTTAAAAATGTTATTTCCTCTTTCTCTGTCCTTTAGAAAATGAGACAAAATGGTAGCATTCACATTGTAATTATGGGTGCTTTCTAGACACTGATGACCATATTATTTTTGTATTTTTTGAAATGAAATTTCTAATAGGAATATATTATTAAGCTATAGAATACTATCTGGGATGGAGGGAATTAATTTATATTCTCCATCTGGAAGTATGTTGCCCAGAGTTGAATGACAATAAAAATCAAATTAGTTGATGTCTTTTAAATGACATTACAATTTCTGTTTTTAAGAACTTTATAATCTTTGACCAAGCAGATCCAATCTATCCAAAATGGGAATGTATATATTTTATATATATATATATATATTATATGGGGAATGACAGTTCTTGTTTTGTTGCATGTAAAAAAAAATGCTGATTTTCTTGACTTGGCTGTATCAGTCTGCTTTCACAAATTAGTTTGAGAGAAAGTCATCATCTGAACCATTCACTTTTGACCCCTTTGAACTGACAAGTGGGAATGCCTTTAAAACAACTTGAACTTTATACATTAGTATGATCCAACTCTAGTCTTGCCCTATATTTCAGGAAAAAAATGTGTGTAATTTTCATAAATTACTTTTACATGTTTCTAGTCCTCTGTTATGGCTATATCAAGAGGTAAATTCCTTGGAAAGAGTACCAGACAGTGATCCTATTTTAATAAGATTTTCAGTCTAATTATATGTGCTCTAAGGTTCAAATAACATTTGGATCAACTGCCAAATTTTGAGGGTGCTTAGCTGAACTGAACTCTTGAACTTCTGAAAAAGTTCACCTTTTGAGATTCTTCTAGAGAAAGCAAATCCCTTGCTCTGCCAAGGAGTTATGTATAATTATTTTGTTACATCTAACCTCTATATACACTTTCTACCTAGTTTACTAGTAAGTAAATAGAAGTGTCAATTTCTGAAAATGGAGGTATGCTGTTGTATGTTTCTTTTAAGGAAGTGAATGAATTTTTTCACTTGTGTCTTTGGTAATCAATGATTCAATTCATTCCTTGTAAAATGTCTTAGTAATTTCTTTAGGAAAGATTCTTAGATTTTTTAATGACTAGCTGAGGATCTGAGATAGTTCTTGGATTGAGATCTTTTGACTTTTGGTCCAGCATTCATTTCACTGTGTTATAATTACTTTCACTTTTATGAAATTTGCCCTTTTCAAGAATCAGAGGAAAACAATGAATAATCTGGAAACAGCGAGATTTTTGTTTGTGAAGCACCAAGTGCCAAGTTTAAGAGGTGGAGCCTGAGCTAGGTAAGCCATCAGTAAACTGGAGTTATAGGGGTATATAAAAGTCATGTGTTGACCTCAAACATAAGCAACACATCATTCTAATAACAAACAGTATTTATTTAGAAACAAAATAACATAAGAGTAGACTAATTGGAGAGTACATTCATGGCCAGAACAGGTACCACATCCCCAAATCTAGGGCTAGCAGTCCTCTAAGTAACCTCTGGCAGACTTTCCCCATCATTTCTACCAGAGGGGGAAGCAACATTATCCATGGAGAGAAATGCAGGCAAACTGGAGCCCCTACTTTGCTGATTGACACATCTCTGTATATGCTCTCTAACCTCTCAATCTTACTTCAGTAAAGTTCTAAGTATTAATTTTCATACATGATTGACAGGAAGTGCCTGCCAAAAGCCAAAAAAAGTGATTTAATTCTCTGTTTTCCAGTTCCAGTTAGTCTGTGTCCCTACTGAAACAGGAAGTTCTTCACCATATATATTTTTTTTATTTTGGAAAAAAAATAAAATAATAAGAACAAAAATTTGATGTTCTTATACATAGATTTAGAATACATTTTTAATTTGGCCTACATTATTAGAAGATGGTACGATAGCTCTATTTGCTATCAATATCTGTACACACACAAAATGTGAAATTCTATAATCCAATTTATTTAAACTGAACCTACAATATAGCCATTTAAATTTTGTCACAGATCCAGTTAACATTATTCTGAACTTCTGCAACTGTTTGAAAAGTATTTTGAATGAATTTAACCATTTAAGAATCTTAAAACAAAGCACAGATCACTGCTCCTCAGAAAATTGAAACTATAGAAAAAAAAAACTTAATAAAAACAACAAAGAAGCATTGCTGCCATCAAAAAATTAAGTGTCTACCAGAAATTATGAATGTACTCTCCAATTAGTCTACTCTTATGTTATTTTGTTTCTAAATAAATACTGTTTGTTATTAGAATGATTTGTTGCTTATGTTTGAGGTCAACACATGACTTTTATATACCCCTATAACTCCAGTTTACTGATGGCTTACCTAGCTCAGGCTCCACCTCTTAAACTTGGCACTTGGTGCTTCACAAACAAAAATCTCGCTGTTTCCAGATTATTCATTGTTTTCCTCTGATTCTTGAAAAGGGCAAATTTCATAAAAGTGAAAGTAATTATAACACAGTGAAATGAATGCTGGACCAAAATGTTAAATGAATTCCTAAAGAATGAAAACAAAAGATAAAACTCTATACCACATCAACATGTCTTAAATGAATAAGCAATTTAAAAGTAAAGTTGTCTACAATGCATATCTAATTACTTAGGACCTTTCCCCCATTAATATACATCCTGATCCTATAAATAAGTCACACCCCAAAATGTGGAATTTTTTCTTCTAGAGGAGTGGTGTTTATTTTGTTTCTTTCCATTACAGGGGTCAACCCTTATTTCTTCATTTGAGACTTTAATTCATTTTTTTTCTTTTCATATGGTTAATAAAAGGAGAGATTTTTCAGGAATTTCACATGCTATTTCAGAGTGCTATAATTTATAATTTTGGAATTTGTTTTCTCCCTTCCACCTTTAAATTAGTATAAAGAACTCTTAGGTATTAAAATTACAGCTTCTTCATAAACCAACTATATTCTAGCCTCCCTGCTGGTGGAGGGGTTAGTCTCAGTGCTATCACTGCCATGGCCTTAGTTTGATCCCTGGCCAGGGAGTTAACCCACATATGGTGAAGCAGACCTCTACTGTCTCACTAGCTGCTCCCTTTAACCTTTGATTTTAGTAGATCTTCCTGTTCTGCACTGGACTTTTTGATGAATCCTTTAACCCCACAGAACTCTGTCCTATGCCCCAGTTCTTAAATAAATAATAAACAAACAAATAAATAAATGTTTAAAAATAAATAAATAAACCAACCAAATCCCAACAGTGAAAAATGAGTAGTACATCTCTTAGCTTTCTAATTCCGAAAAGATTCTTTAAAGGCTTTATTAATCTTGACAGGGAATAGAGAATTGGACACAACAGATAATACTTCTTCATGGCCCTGATTCTTAAGGGATTTTAGCTTAAGTCATATTTGTTACATGTTTTCCTATGTGATTTGGGAGAGTGTTATTTTCACTGGAATTTGCCCAGAATTTGTGTGAGGCCAACACATGGAAAGGTGATAAAAATACTGTTCTTTAGGCAACTGATAGATTGTAAGTTGGTTATCACATTGGGGTCACCTCAGGTCACTCTTGGAAACAGGAATGGTGAGTGAGCTCAGTACCTAGAAGCTACCACTAATACCACATTTGGGAAATTTTGCTGCAGCAGCTGAATCAACAGCTGGGATTCTAAAATTCCTAACTTGCACATAGGATTCAGCTTTCTCACCCACAAAATTATGGTCCTATATTTACCATCTGTGTGTCACTTTGTGTTTATGAAATTATATAAAAAAAGGATTTATTGGGAAAGTAAGGGAATATTTTTGATAATAATTTAAAATCATGGATCCTAAGCATAGTAGAAATGCAGTTCTTGATAAGTCACAGTCCACTAGACATAATAATAACTCATCAGCAAAGAATTGCCACTAGCTAATAACTTTTGAAAGAAATCATTACTAACTTAAAAAATTATGAGCTATTGAAAAAGCTATTCCTTTTACCAATAATAGTAGAAAGCTTTTCTAAATTGCTATAGAGTTCATCCAAGGCTTTATTCTTTTAACTATATCTATCAATTTTAATCTACACTGAGAAGAAAAATGAAAGTTAATCTTGTGTCACCTTTGAATGCCTTTGTTTTTTTTTTTGTCTTGTATTCAAAAGACATTTGCCTTTTTGTGGGAAGTTTTGAAGGAGTGACTGCCAAAGGCAGGTCACTTTGCTAGGTGTAGAATGGATTGAGAAAAAAGGAAACTTGAGTCTACCAGGCTAGGTGTTGCTAGCCCACCTCTACAAAAATAAATAGCCTTTTAAGAGAACATCTAGATATTGTGCTGCTACCTCAGAATGATACTAACTTGCAAACAGGCAAGTGTAATCAAAGACAAAGAGTTCCCCAAACAGGTTGTCACTATAGACTGAGACAGTATTCTGGTCTGGGGAGCAAGGAGCTTGCTTTTTTTGTGCTTCTTAGAGTAGTATTTCAGTTCTCATATATACTCTTCTTTTGATATACTTATTTTAACAGCTATGCAGTATGACTGTTTTAGGTTCATTGTATATTATTTCATAGCTAGAAGGGTCTTTAGAGATGAACCTCATACAGAACAAAAGCACTTTTACATCTTTTTCCAGAACTACAGAGTCAGATATCATTTTTTCTTACTTTTACAAATGACTGACATGGAGACTTTTAAAAAAAATTGAGTTTGACTAATTATCAAATCCTATTCATAACAAGATTGGTGAAATGAAAAGTCAAATAATTGAATTCTGCTCTAAATGTTTAGCTTATCTTTTCTCCAGATTTTAAAAATATAGTTTATTTATTTACTCTCTCACATTGTTGTTAATTTTTGGACAGTGCTTGAATTCTTCTCTCAGTTATAGTCTGGGTAGTTCTCCCACCATCATATCACCTGATCCATCTTCATGGTTTTGGTCCCTTGTGCTCTTCCCTCCCCTCTTTTGACCTCTCTCCTTCTCTCTTTCTGCAGATTTTGGGTAACTCAGGATGAACTTTACAAAGACACACTTTCTTTTTTTTAGAAGAGCTTGAAACTGCGGGCCTCCCTGGTGTCACAATAAAGTCTCAACACGATCAAGCTATCACCAGCAACTGTGCCATGAGTTCGATATCTGGCTAGGGAGCTGATCCACATAGTGCAGCAGACTCTCCTGTCTCATCTGCTGCTTCCCCACACCAGTGTATTTCAGTAGATCTTCCTGTTCTGCTCTCCACTCTGTCTCTGGAGAATCTTCTTAGTCCAACACCTCTGCAGAGTATCACCTCTGTTGTTATATGGATAAATAAAAAAATAAAAAAATAAATCTTAAAGAAAAAAATAAAACAGCTTGAGATTATTAATTTGATATTAAAATTTATAATTACAGATAAATTTCATATTTTTAAAAAGATTGCTGGTGTCAGTAGTATACACTTATA
This sequence comes from Galemys pyrenaicus, assembly GCA_019455555.1. Classification (NCBI taxonomy): domain Eukaryota; kingdom Metazoa; phylum Chordata; class Mammalia; order Eulipotyphla; family Talpidae; genus Galemys; species Galemys pyrenaicus. The sequence continues at coordinate 7,143,747 of JAGFMF010012279.1, forward strand.
ATTAAAAAAAAATATCTGAAGTAAAAATAAGCAACTCTCTTACTGTGGGACTTTAAAAGTAAAGGCAGTGTCCCAAACAAATTATAAACAAATTAGACCTCTCAAGATTTTCATTCTTGTCTAATAACTCATTCTTTGTCAGTAAGACTCAGCATTTTTTTGTGGCTACGAAAGCACAGTTCTTAATGGCCCATTATTCTCCACCTTCCTGATGCAGAAAAGTGAATGCAACTCCCTGCCTCACAAAGAATGATTGATTTAGTTACATGGGCATAATTGTTCTATTAGGAAGAATCAGTTCATTAAAACTTAGGGGATTTAGTAAGTTAGAGGGGAGGCTGGCTAGACTTACCTTGACATGGAGACAATCAAGTGAGGAGAAATCAGTTGCATCTATTTAATACTCTATGATGTGTGAAAACTATTCCAAGAAATTAAGTTGGCTTTTTCCATTTTTCCTTCTCAAAAGGGAGAATTTAGTAGTTTTAGTTAAAATGCACATTTCACTTAAATGTGATTTCAAGGTATATGGAGTTTTTTTAAGGAAAAAACTTCATTCTAATAACATTTTATAAATGCTGTCAGTACAGATTATTTACACATAAGGCTGTTTTACTCAGGTTTTCAATGGACAGGGAAACATCATACAGAGAAAAAGGTGCAAGTGTAAAGAAAATTATAAGTAGGATTGTATTCTTTAAACAATATGATACAACACTGATAGATCCATAGGATCATAGAACTGTGATAATGATAATACATTAAATTTGTCTGATTTTTTGCAAGGATGTGGCATTTACAGAGACTCTAAATTAGCTAATTTTCCATAGTTTCCATTACTCATTTGGAAACAGTTTCAAAGTCATCTTAGTCATGGATAATAGACCATAATAAACTTGGACTTGGTTCTAGACCTTTTAACTCTTGAAAATATCTAGGTAAACCCATTTATATACAATGAAGTCTATTTTGAGGTTTCTGATTTTTTTAATTAAATATTTGACTCACCAAAACAAACTGTTGAATTGCATAAGAATTCACAAATGTATTTTAACTATAAATAATTTATACCATAAAGATTTAATAATTAAAATAGGAAGTCACTTTTTTTCTATACTCTTTTTTTTTTGTCTGTTTGTTGTAAGTCATTTCAAACATACCTCTATAGATTTAACCACAAAGGAGAACACATAGACATATATGTATCTCATACATAAATAGTGTTTGATTCATTTATTTATAAATGGATGATAAAATCGATGATGACTTTCATCTTTCCCCTGCAACTTGATTTTTAACTTGATAACACATACAGATAATTTATTATGTTTAGAATAGCTAGTTCATTCTTCTAAAGTACTGTATAGTAATTGCTTAGTATAGAGAACCCATGATATGCAACCATTTACATGTTTTTGTTGGGCACATTTAGTTTCTAATTTAATTTTTAAAAAAGGTTTATTTATTTATGCATAAGAGAGCTGGTGTGTAGGACAGAGGTGGGAGGGGTGGGGCATGAAAGTACTCATCAGAGACAAGAGTGGGGAGCAGAACAGGTGGATTGACAGAAATACACTGCTGAGGGTAGCAGCAGGTGAGATAGGAAAGCTATGCAGAGAGGAACAGAGGTGGTCCATGTGCTAGGTCCACAGTGAAAAGGACACTATGTTGGTTTACATTCTCCCTTCTCTAACCTGAGACTGGTACTAATCTTGTGAGGTACTCAAGATCAGACCTGAGTCTGCAAGGAAGAGAGTAACTTAGACTGCCGTAAATGTGAGCCAGCTCTCCACTCTTCCCAACACTCACGAGTAACTGGATATTTCCAGACCAATCACTAACTCTTTGATTCAGCAGCTCCAGATCAGGACTCCCTGATGTATGATGTACAAAAGCCTGCAAGGACCAAATATCTAAAATCATTTGAAGCCAGGAAAAGCTGAAAATACTAAAACAAAAAAACAAAACACATTGCCACCTAGGGGAACAATAGGAGTTTGTAGAAGTTCTAAGTTACTTCTAACAGTACTAATTATAAAAATGCAAATTCTGAAGCAACAAAATGGGCAGACAAAAAAATACATGGCATCTTGATTCTTCAAAATCCACAGGAGAGAAAATGTTCTAGAATTCAGCCACAGAAACATGGATAATCTTTAAGTCTTATCAGATACAGAATTCAAATTTGGTATAATATGGAAATTAAAAGAAATGAAAGAACACAAAACAACAGTCAAAAACTTACAAGATAATTCAGAAACAAACAAACAGATGAATGTCCTAGAAATATAATCAATGAAAAGAAGATAGAAATCAAAAGCTTTAAATATGAAAATATTGGAAATGTGGGATGTAATTCAATAGGTCAAACTTCCTCCTTATGGCTTCTCCATTTTTGTGATACTGAGAAATAATTTGTTACTTTAAAGTAAAAATAAATAATCTATGTCTCTTATATTCAGTTCTTCAGCATAATTTGATTTATTAGGTATAATTTGAAGTAAGGATTTTACTGTTTTTTCAAAAGTTTCTAAACAATGACCTCTAACCTTTTTGTTAAACTCTTCATTTCCTATTGATTTCAAAGGCCAACAAAATAATTACTTAATATGTGATTGTACTTAACATGCATCTGTTTTTGGTCTCTCATGTCATTTCAATTGATCCACTTGCCTATTGTTCTCACCCAAGTCTCCTATATTTCCTAGTAGTTTTTTTCCTAGACTTTTTAAAAAAATTATTGAAATATAATTGACATGTAACATTTTGTGAATTTAAAGTGTTCAATATGTTCATTTGATACACTTAAATGTAGCAATGTTTTATGTTGTATTTTTTTCCAGTCTTTGATTTCTTTGGTTTCCAGTTTTCAAAGGTTCTATTGATATATTCTCAAGCGCAGAGATTCATACCTCGGCTGTGTCCAGTCTACTAATAAATCCATCAAAGTCACCCTTCATTTCTGTTACAGAGTTTTATTGTTGGTATTGTAGTTTTTAATCCCTAGCACTCTTTTTTAGTCCTTTCAGGGATCCCCATCTCTCCACTTACATTGCCCATCTGTTCTTGTATGCTGTATGCTTTATTCATTAAAGTCTTTGGCATGTTAATCATAGTTGTTTTAAATTCTTGGTCTGATAATTCAAAAGTTTCTACTATGTCTGGCACTGAGGTTTGTTCACTTTCTTCAAACTTTTTTTTTTGTCTTTTGATATTCTTTGTAATTTTTTCTTGATTACCATACATGATGTTCTGGATGAAAAGAATTGCTATAGATATTTAGTAATGTGGTAGTGAGCTTTGCGAAGGGGATCATACTGAAACCAAGGTTAATTTGTCCACAGACCCTTAGACTAAATATATATATGACTTCTCTTATAAGGGTTGTTTTACAAATACATCTGAGTCTAACAATTTTTTGCAAATGATACACCCTGAGCATGTGCAGAAGTAATTAACTTTGAGCTGAACCTCAGGATAGCAAAAACCGAGAGACCACCATGGAACAAAAGAAACTAAAAAGTTGGAGGCTACTCAGACTGGATTTAGAATCGAGGAATCTAAGGACAGGAACCTTAAGAATTTGGTTATCTGAAAAAACAAAAACAAAAACAAAATCCTCTGCATACTTTTCCATATGTTTATACACACACACACCACTTTATGACTAACCGATGTTTACCACATCACACAGCTCTCTCATTCTTTATATATATATATATATATATTCGATGTGCTATATAGAATATGTATATTCGATGTGCTATATAGAATATGTATATTCGATGTGCTATATAGAATATGTATATTCGATGTGCTATATAGAATATGTATATTCAATGTGCTATATAGAATATGTATATATAGTATATTCTAAGAGAGCAGATTTCAGGCTTTCTTCCTTTCTCCTTGCTGGCTGACTCACAATGTACCTTTTTTTTTTTTTTTCTTCCTGAAAATTTGCTGCTGTAGTATTGATTTCTTTGCTCTTCGGGCAGCAAGCCCATTGTTCAGTAACAAACATATAGCCCTGTGATCATGCCTCAGTATTTCAGTGAGTTTCTGCTACTCAGTGGTGAGCTTCATAAGAGTTTTTTTCTTTTTCTCCTACATAGGTGGGACAGGATGTTTAGAGTGGGCTGGATTTGGTATTTCCCTTCTTCCCAATGGAAGACTAGTAAATTTAGGTTTTTCAACTCTAGATCGATTAGGTTCTGGTTAGGTAGTCGTTCCCTCAAAGGGCAGGTCTTATAGTAACAAGTAACAGGTCTTATAGGCTCTCATGTATTTCAAAATGTTTTCATTTTCATCACCTTCCTCAGGAAGTCTGAGGGCATTTTCCTGTAATGTATATGGTGGGGAACTGTCCGTTTTCTGAGAGTAATTCTCACAATGTTGTGAGGGTCCCCTTAATGACTGAGTCACATTGGAGTTTTTTACTCTCAGAGCATCCACTCTGAATTCCAGTAGTTCATGGATTACAGTTTAGGTTTACCTTCCCTCACACTACTTCAGCAGTATTTTCTTTTACCACTGGTTATTGTTCTTTATAACAAGAATAATGATTTTCACTGTTGATTATAAAAAAAATAATAATTAGTAGAGCTAATAGTATTTCAGTTTATACCTTTTTTTCTAGTGGAAAATTTTATCATTTGCAAAAATGATCATTTTCTAAGACTTCATAATTATATATATAAAACCTATATATTATATATATTACCTAGATATGTGTTTTGTTCTTGGATTTAATAGTGACTTTTCATATAGTATTTCTTCTCCCTGTATTTTTTAGTCAAAAATAACTACTTATTTCAGGGGTATAATTGGATATAATAGTCCTTTATAATTTTTAGGTTTCCATTATAGCTATAGTTGTTTGTATAAATGCTTGGTGATATCATTATTATTTTTTTTATTTTTGATAAACATTGAAAATAACTATTTTATATTGTTATTTTTAGAGAGCTAATTTTCTTTTATTAATGTCTTTTGTTTTTATGATCAGTCTCTATTTAGTTTGGTTTTGTTTCTTATATTGAGAAAGTGTGCTTTAAGATTCACTAATTTATTTTTTTTTCTTTGAGTTGCTTTCCTAGCATGCCTCAATTTTGGGGGTTGTTTTACTGAATTCAAAGTTCAAAATAGTAATTTTTTTTCATTGTATTATATCCCAAGACTTAGTGTTATTGATGAAAAGATTACAGTATGATTCTTATTCTATATAAATATCTTGTGTTAAACTTATTTTTTATAAGTATCCAGATAAAAAGGGCATACAAACTAAGAAAATCCAAATGACACTTATTTACATGAAATACTGATGTTTGTAATTATACTAATAAAATTTGATTCATATAATTTTATACTCATCAGTTTGTGAATAATGAATATTCTATTTCTCCATTTTTGGTGGTCACATGGTGTATTATCCTTCTCTTAATATTTTTTCACCAATAATAATTTTATATCACAGTTTCAGCTATCAAGTTGTAAAATTCAAACTATGGAGTTTGAATTTTGCTGATTGGATCCTGTCTTATTTTAAATGGGTTCTCTCTTTGTTCCTTTTCCTATAAATGATCATATTGAGGTTTGGCTTTTTAGGGGGAAGCTACTTGTCTTTTAATTAAAAGGGAGCAGCTTTTCCCAAGAAAATATTTTATAATAAAATAATTATTTCTCAAATGCTCAATCTCGTACAGTTTCCTTATCAGTGACAGAGAAACTGAATCAATTTAAAACAAGCTTATAAGTGAATCTGACCTTCATCTTTGAACAAATATGACCCAGTGTTTTACACAGGTGAAAAGTGTGGGCAGGGGACAAGAAAAAAAGAGAAAATAAAATGAAAAGAATGGTAATGATAGCATTCCTTTACTCTTTTCCTCCATTTTGAACACCAATTCTATGCCAGAAACACTTTAAGCATTAATGAACTCTACTCTATATATTCCTTCAGTTCAGAGGAAAATGTTAACATATCATACCCCCTTCTCTTAAAAAGAGGTTATATTGTCTTGGACCCATATAGCTTACATGTTCCAGAGTTGAATTTTAGAGGTAATTTAAGAATACATGATAAGAAAATCCTTACCTAAAATTTTGTTGATAAGGACTTCAATATCATCTTTGTTCCCCCTGTGGTTATATGGAATATCAAGAACATGAAATATATTTAAAAAATATATATATAATATAGTCTTATGCCTACCATATATGTTCACTAGTTTTATATTTCAAACTACATTTTCTAAGTTTATATTTTAGAATCTTGCAAAAAAAGAGGCAAAAAAGTAAATACTGAGCTATTTCTATGTTTGCAAAACAAAAATATGGTCTAATTATAATTAATAATATAAGTTAGAGCTTTTCTACAGATGTTAAATATAAAAATTTTTGGTAACTGTTTTAATAATCTCATAGTTATTACATTGTGTGGGGGAGCTTATATTGTGACATATTTACCACCAATTTTTAGCATATAGTTATATGTTCTTAGGACAATAAATTTCATTGCAATTGAAAATTTAAGATATCAGGTAATTGTAATGTTTGCCATTACTAATATAAATTATAAAGCTTTAAAAGTTGTGAATCTCTCATTAAATCCTTATTTTCTTTTCATCTAGTAATATACCTCACTAGGTCACTTCATAGATAAATAACCTTTCACTCACAGTGATTGAATCTACTCAGAAATGTGGATCTAAGATGGGTAAAAAGGATGTCTATTCAACCAAACTGTGAATGAATGAATGCATGGATATTATTTCTGACTGACCATGTGTTTTCTATGTTAACAGAAAGTCTAATTTTTATTTTATTTCATTAATTTTTTCTTGACAACTCAGGTATTTAATTTCAAGTTCTTGAGAACTAAAATTTGTTTATAATTTTAAATTCTTTGTACTTATAGACTCCTGATTCCTGACATAATTTCACAAATCTGTTACATTTTATTCTATCATTTACAAAAATATCTTCCTCTGTTTGTTATATTCTTCCTCTGTTTGTTATATTCTTTGGTAATGTTATCATTTAATCCAAATATCACAAACTCTACCTAATGTGCTCCATTGTTTAAGAAAGAAACATTATTATTTCCAATGCTACTTACTTACATACAAGTTCTTATTGAACTTGATGTTTCAAATAACACACTTGACAATTTTATTGTTCTCAGTGATAAGAGTGCAGCTCAAACAAAACAAATGTCCTTTGCTGTCAAAAACAAGGATATCTCATGTCTTGAATGCTACCACAGACAGGAAATTGCTTGCTGGTATGAAACAGATTTCAGAGAGGAAAAGGAAGTGGTTTCTTGATAAACTACATTCTTTAAAAATTGTCCATCAATCAAAGATGGAAAAATTCTTTAGATTAGATGCTTACTCTTGTAAAAGATGTAAATTTTTATGTCATGTATTTTCCATGCAAGAAAAGCCATGGATTGTAACAATCAGCAGGGCACATTCTGAAAGACATAATAAATTTCATTCATTTTGTTAAAATATTGTTAATTAAATTGCTTTTAATTAAATGGAATTAAATGGAAGCATTACTGTCAAATATAACTTTAAATTATGTTGGATAAATTCAATGAAAAATATGTGAAAAATTTGAAAATAAATTTTGTTGTATTTTTTAATATGATCATAGTTTATAATATATATATTTAGGTGAAAAATACAAGAGATAAATCATTAAAATATTTTCAAAAATTACACACCAGAAATGCAGCTTTGAATATATTCTCTCCACATTTAGTGTTACTAATGTCTTCTTTTATCTGGTGTGAAATCTCAGTTGACTGGCAATTGATTATTAAGGCATTTGTATTTTCAGAGCAACAAGACATTTTATTGCACTTTTGTACCTCATTTTACTCTCTCTTTTTTATGATATACTATTGTAAGTATGCCAGTATATTTTGAAGAGGGAAAAGCTTCAATTTCAATTGCTTTTAAGATGTGGAAAGAAAATTAATTGAATGTATTATATGGTATTATTGGTTAAAAGATTTCAATGTCATTATTTTCAGTTCTTAAAATATTGCTACATATCACAAAGACTAATCTGATTTATAAGACAAGTTCCAGACAATTAAAAATGAGGTTAGAAAATAGTTGCTCACAAATGAGTAGAATTTAATCAATAATCTTTGATAACACATTCTATCAGTAAGTTATTGTGGAACTCATATCTATTTCATGATAAATGGATATAAATAAAAATAGAGGAAAACATCCACTATTTTGTCTCTGAAATTAATAGAATAAGAACATAAAGGCTTACAAAGCATTTGTATATTTAGGGCTCTATGTGAGTGAGGTGTGAGATGAATTGGATAACAAAGAGCCTATGCTTAAACCTGTAACTGAACTGGAAAAATATTGTCACTAATGGAAAAAAGGGCAGAGGCTTTACATCTTTTCTGTATTCCATCTTGCTGTGAAGTCAATGGGGCGAGAAATATAGGCAAGTACAGAACAAAGATTCATGACTTAGAACTCACTTAGAAACAGTTTAACATCTTAGAAAGAAGACAGAAGCCGTCCCTAGTCATTAATTATGGAAAAGTCACAATATAAAGCATTGCATTGAGCCTGTTATCCACCAAACTGGTAGCATTTAGCTGGAGGAAATGTTATATAGGACTCTGAGCAGGGATTTGGATGTCAGACAACATAGGCTCATTTTCTGGTTTTGTCACTCCAATGTTTTGTGACCCTGGGAAAACCAATTAATCTTTCTTAGCCTTCATTTCTCCATATTGACAAACGGAGTTAATAATTGCAATACTGAAGTACACCTATGCCTGAAAGTCAAGTCAATTTCTATTGCTTCTATTTCAATCAGACGCTGTATTGATAAATCTTATATATTGGCTTATAATAGTTCCCTGCAAATCGCCAATGGATTAAAATTGTCATGATACTCCATTAGTTACTGATATCTTAGAATCCCAAAGTCAGGATCTGCTCAAAATGATGACTTTGAAAGTTTACCGTAACTTAGAAGGCATACATGTCAATTTTCTTAGGTAAAGGAAAGGAGACCCATGGCTTGACAAATCAATCAATTAAGAAAATGACTCCTATCTGATAACCGCATTAGGCATTCAAGTTTAAACTGTAGGGAAGTTAATGAATAATAGATAGTATTATATTTAATAGCCAAACAAAAGTATTTGAATGGATTTAATTGGAACTTTTTGCTCCATGATATTACTTATAGAAATTGACACAAAACTCTCAATATTTACATCCATTAAGAAAAATATTTATTTTTTCTTAAAGATTTATTTTATTTATGCATACAAGAGCTGGGATATAGGCCAGAGTCATGGGAGGGGAGAAAATTCACCCGAGACAGAGTGTGGAGCAGAACAGGCAGATCAACTAAAATATACTGTTCAGGGGAGCAGGCAAGGCAGGCGAGGTCTGCTGTGCCATGTGGGTCATTGCCATGCTGTGCCATTGAACTCGTGCTGTTGTGCAGTGGATGCTTCACAGTGTGCCTCTAACTCGTTGCATCACCAGGGATGCACAGAAAAATATTTCTTATGAAAACAAGCTTCACTCTATATTTAAAATCTTGACTTCATCTTGCAGTTATATTTAAAGGTCATTCACAATTTTTCTAATGAACTATTATAATTCATATAAAGATAAAGCTGATTATAAATATGTATTTTATTTAATAGTAAGAAAATTAAAAGTTTATGTTAACTGTTTATTGTAGCAAAATCATTAAAAGTCCTAATATGAACTACTCTGCTCTATGCCTCTCATATTCACATCAACCTTCTTTCTGTTCCTCAACACCCTCAAACAATTCCCACTTCTTAGTATTTGTACTTGCTGTTCCTTTGGACTGTATACTGTTCCTGAAAACTTCTCATCTTTCAGACTTTTGTCCAATTATCTCTTTTCATTGTCCTTTGTAGACCACTTTAGAAACCTAATTGAGGGCTTTGTAAAGAAGGTAGGAGTCAACTCATTACTCTGAAAACTGGTAAATGAGTTTCAAGCATCTATCCTTCATTTTTATTCTATATGCTCTGACCTCAGATAAAGAGTTGATAGAGAAGAATTTTATTTTCATCTAAGTATTTTAGATAACAATTAATAATTTAGACTATCACCCTTTCACAACCCTTTATGAAATAATGGATATAATAGTGACCATCAATAGGTGCTAAAATTATAAACAAGAGACAAGTAAATATTATGATATTTCTAATAAAAAAGGTATGACTTTGATAAGGTTTGGACCCATTTACTCTTTTAAAAAGTTAATATATATTTATATATCCATTTAATTTTATTTATACAGTTTATATTAATCCAATGATAATACTAGAGCGGATATCTTAGGTTTCAATCCCTTAATGCAGAATTGCACTTGACTACTGTGAAAATTTATCTTCAGCATCTGTACTTAAATAAGGTCTCGCACATGCACAGTCAGTAAATTGCTGGACCCAACATATCTGCATCTCTGACAGGAAGTGCAGTTGCTTCTTTTTCCTAATAGAAGGAAAGAAGAGGTTCTCTTTGCTCAGCAATAGTTCAACCAAATGAAAAATGGCAAAAACCAACGAATACGAAGCCACTACCTGTCAAACTGCTAGCTTCCTCTAGTGAACTTTTTGTTTACAACGCTTTCTCTGAAATCTATGTGTGCTTTGGGATTTACTCTAGAGAGTGTACATGTTTTTTCATGAGACTCCACTTTTCAAATTGTGTTTCAAATAAACCCATTTTGTTGGTACAATAGCTGTATACTTCCTATTTGAGAGTAACACTGCATTATGTCTAGACTTTTACCATATTACTCTACTTCAGAACTTCAGGCAATTTCCAGGGGATGCATTTCCATCTGTTCTGGTCATCACTTGCCATATCAAGGAGCCATCTGGTTCTAGAATCATAATCGCCACTCTGCTCTAGTTTACCATGTGCTCTATAGCACATTTGTCATTTCATCCTTTGTCTTAAAACTAACTTCTCTCAAGCGGCTGTTGCTGGTTCAAATTGCTTCATTTTAAGTTTGGGCAGAGAGCCACATTTTTGGTTCCCCACAGAACTGGCTGAGAACAGGCTGTAATGTTTAACAAAGTTTTACTGAAGACTTGGGAACAATGGAGGAGAAATGTAATATGAAGAACTTATTAAAAGATGCTCAATAGATCCACTTTTGGTGCCAGTCAGCATTAGCACAGCTCCCACTATACTCCCACTGATTCTGACACCTGGAGAAACAAGATAAGTTTTTGTTGTTGTAGAATTAATTAATGGAACTATATTTTATGGAATCTAATGATTTAAATGTATTCACAGAGTTCTCAAATGAAGAGCCTTTAATCTGCTGTCAACATGCATTAAAATTAAGCTTTCCTCCCCTCATAGAGAGTGACTTTGAGAAAATCTCTCATCTAGGTCCCTTCTCTTCAACGTTAGCACAAACTAAGCATTTTCTACTATATATTCAAGCACAAAGATTATTTCTGGAGTAGTTGTTATGACACTTTCATTATGCTAAAATAATGCCTACAATACTTGTAAGTGCAAAAGTACAATTTTTTAGATTGGTATGATGCCATCAGTAGCTCCATTCTTTTCTTGATTTTTCATTTCCCTCACTTATTTTTCTGTCTCCTTCCCAGAAATCAGTATTCTCTTTGCTTTCCTCATTCAAAATTCCTTCACTGACTTTAAAATAAGAATTCTCATCAATACTATTGTAATATCCATTATTCTCTATGATGTTATTTCCACAACAGTATGTATCAGAGAGTAATAGGTGATGTATTTAGGTTGACAATGAGAATTTCTATTTTAAAATCAGTAAAGGAATTTTTCATGAAGGGAAATAAATAGTGATTTGAAACATTTTAATTTGTTAAATCAGAAATTGAACAGTTTTTTGATTTTGGGTATTGATGCTATTGATGTCCATATTATCAAACAAAATGATAGCATTGTATATTATTCTATTATAACAAAATTAATAAAATATATATGCCTTTTGTCTATTCTAGAGTCAAAATTATTGTGGTACTTCCCATTGCTCACATAAAGTCCTACAGCTTAACTGAAAAAACTGTCCAATATATGTGAAGTAAACTTAGATTTTAGGGAGAAAATCCCAAATGTAAAATTTTCTTATGAAGGAAAATGCTTTCAATGGTTTAAAACATTTGATAGAAACTGTGAATCACCTTTGTGAATTTTGAGAAAAAATCTAACTAGTAAAATAACTCAAATTTAGCATCTACTTAGGAAAACAAAAATATTATTTTGTATGTACTGTGTGTGTGTGTGTATGTGCACTACATCTTGTGTTGACTTTGTTACTAATGTAGAAGGTATCATAAACATAGGCATTCCAAGTAAGTGGAGTGATACAAACTGGGAACATATTGTTATTTAAACTTTGTGACAAATATTGTTGCAGGTACAGATAGGTGCAAAATTTTCAAATTATCACCTGGTTTGTTTGCAAGAAGGGAAAATATCATGCTGCTTAACGGAAACATTGTGGCATTAAGATTCTAACACCTACTCTCTGTGCAAGACGAAACCCTTAAACTTTCCATCTGTGATGTGCCACATTTCATTGAGAAGAATATGCCAATGTACAGCTGTGTGATGACAGTCAAATATAAAAAGATTTTGTAGTTCAAGGATTACAACCTATTAAAAAATCTTAATTTTAAAAATTTAGGAATGCATTTTGATCTAAAGTTTATGTTTTTGTTGAATTTCTGAAATCAGTCCACAGTTGAATTGGTGAAGGATTGAATATTCAAACATCCAACCCCAAAGTAAACATGCAGACAAGAGTAAAATGAGAATGATGTTAGTTTTCATGTTAGCTTTTTTTTTGCATTAATGTATTCTTCTGATTTACTTGAAATAACCAAGTGATGATTATTTGTTCATTTCTAATACTTCTATTTTAGTGAACTATCCTGTGACATTGACAGTATTACCTGCTGTCATTTGCCTGTCTGCACCTGTTCTTGTGAGTTACCAATTCTCATACAAGACAAAAAAAGAGTGTTTTTAGATGTTGGGAAGTCTTATGCAATATATAATACTGGAATGTATCAAGAAGAGTGAATATTACAAGAAGTCTATGTGTATTCGTTGTTCCATTAGCATGCTAATTTAGTAGTAAAACTGTCATTTAATTTAATATCAATATAAAACTTGTGAGTTATTACAGGAAATATTGTAAGTCAAATGATATTAGAAAATATCCAAATTGTTGGGAGCAGGAGGTATTTGGTAGTTGAAAGCTTATATAGCTGGTATAGTGACTAGCTGTCCAAGTGCAGTATCCTGAATTTCATAATCTTGATTTTGTTTCAATCTCCTTACCCTAATCACACATTCTTTACCAAGGCCTAGCTCAATGACAGTGCATTCACGTTCTCTCTCATGAAACCTCCTCAATGTTCCCTACAGTTTGTTCTGTGAGTTGTTCTCGTTTATTACCTTTCCATTGCTCCATTTGATGCAAGCGCTACCTTTTGCTCTATTATTTGTTTTCTTCTCTCTCTTTTTAAAAATTATATATATATTATTTTTCATTTTTGTACATTGTATATTTCTCAATCCCGTGAAATTCCCACAATGAAAGGAAAACTACAGCATGGATGTTTTATTCTCTCTTTAATCAATTAAATATCCAGGAAAAATAAGCCAGATGCATGTATAAGGACCAATAGTTGAGAGTCTATTCTGTAACTTTCGATGAAAATTTAATACACCCAATTACTTTAAAGTTCCTGGCTAGATTGATATTCTGTTTATATTATGGCTTACATATTAAGTGCTATAAACTCTGTATTTTGAAGATATTTTTGTTCAACTGTCACATTAACTGTATTTTTTTTTTTTTGCTTGTGACCCATTTCTGCTTAAACCACCAATGTAAATGTGCATGCACTCATATACAGACCCATACTCCAAATCACTCAGTAGATTAGACAAAGATTTGTTTTTATGATTCAGTATAGAAGAGAACAAAATTGTTACCATCAGTAAATGGTAGTTCGGAGTCTGAATTTGTTTATTATCAGTTTCTTTCTTTTTTTTAATTTTTAGTTTCATTCATTTATTTATGCATTTAGAGCTGGGGTACAGGCCAGAGGCATGGGAGGTGAGAGGATTCACAAGAGACAGAGCAGGGAGCAGAACAGGCAGATAAATTGAAATACACTGCTGAGGGGAGCAGCAGGCTAGGCAGGAGAGGTCCACCACACCATGTGGGTCCCCTCCCTGGCCGGGGATTGAACTCATGCTGCTGTGCAGCGGATGCTTCACAGTGTGGTCTAAACCTGCTGCACTACCAGGGAGGCCCTCTATCAGTTTCTTAAGCCACAATTTTGGAAAACAGATTACATAATTTTATGCTAGTAGTTTTAACTATATTTGCTTTAGACTTATTGAATATTATTACATTTTCAGTTGCACTAGTTTTATAAATTGGTCCCTCTGAAACTATCATTTCTAAAAGTAGTGTGCCTTTCTTTTCAAGCCTGGATTAATGCCACTGATTTTGCCATTTCTTGCTAATAATTCAAAAAAGAGTAAAAGTTCCACGTAGGTTTTTTATTCTTCTATATAATTTATGTTTATTTCTTAGTAATAGCTATCTGATAGACTTAAATCAATGCTAAAGACAAGTTAAACTGTCTTGTCAAATTATTGAACTGACAGGAATTATACTAAGTATGTCCTGTTCTCTGGAATAATAAGCTTTTCTACAGAAAATTGCTTGATTTTCAGTAAGTATATAAATATTAGTATATTTGATTTATTCCAATTTAGAAGTATATAGTTGTATCAATCATTTTGAATTACACTACTAGGAACCCAAAAATATTATTTAATTTTCTCAAACTATTACAATATATTAGGAGTTACAAGAAAATTGCAAGATACTATATTAAAATTAAGGCATAAAAATGCTCTCAAAATGGTACACCATATTCCAAGAGTAAAGAGTAAGGGTTTTTGTTTGTTTGTTTTGTTTTTCACTATTTGGTATTCTGTCTTTATACAAGAGTACTTTGAGTAGCCTTAAACAATTAATTTGTTTTAAAGTTACTCTCTTCAATTCTATAAAATAACCACATATTCTTAGTGAAAGGCTGCCTGAAAATTCCATATTCCTAATTTAATAGTGTATCACTATTACTTTTACCTGTTTTCAATAAATGATGCAAACATTGTAGAAATCCTAGACTCTGAATGTAATACTTTGAAAAAAAATATTCTCCTTTATGTGTGTTAATTCAACATAAATTATTGTGAATTTGTTAAGGTAGAAATCACTGATGTAAAATATTTCACCCTACTGCAAATAGTGTGACAATTGTTGATATAATACTGGACCACTGTTTCATTTCAGCAACCAAATCTTCTTGACACTGCTATGGGTACTTGGAAACCAAGAAAAATTAAAAAACCTGCAAAAGATTTATGGAGATACTAGAGATTTTGTAAAATAGAAAATTAGGGCCAGAAATCCATTTGGAAATGGTTTTGTGAACTTGTTATGTGGTCATGTTTATTAAGGAAGCTTATTATTAATGTTATTATTAGAGTATAGGCATCTTTTGCATGGCTAATGAGCTGATGGAGATGAGAGGTGGAAATACCACTCTCAAACCAGTCCATGTTATAATCACAGTCAGAGATAATTAATTGAGTGATAGTACTTTTTAAAGTAATCTAATATCCTACAATTTGTTACTTACAACATTTTCCATTGATCTGAATAAATTCTGAATGGCTTTAACTGAAAAGAATATATTTATAATAGTATTTTCTATCCTTCCTTAACAGGTGTGAAATTGTATTCTTGTGTTTAAATGTGTTTCATATATGCTAATGGTGAATATTCTCTTCATAGATGATTTCTGGGGTAGAGAGTGTGTTAGTTTCCTAGGGCTCTGTAACAAAATACCATAGACTGGACAGTTTGGACAAATAAAGAAATTAATTTTCTCACAGTTTTTGTCTGGAAATCCAAGATGATGTCAGTATGTTGTTTCTCCTATGATCTCTCCTTGGCTTACAAATGGACAATTTTTAACTGTGGTCTTTCCTCTGGTGTCTCTCTGCACTTCTTCATTTTCTCATAGGCATACCTATTAGATTAAGACCCCCAATTTTAGACCTCATTTAATTGCAGTTACATATTAAAAGAACCTGTCTCCAGTTTGTGTCTAAGACTTCAACACATGAGTTTAAGGTGGGAGGAACATATTTCAACCTATAAACAGGTGTTTAGATATGTTTAACAATGAAAAACTCTAAGCATTCCTAAATAACTAGGGAAATAGTACGTTCTATGAGAAGAGGCTTTGTCTAATATTTCTTGGCTGCTAGTATTACCTACAGGTATGTCAGAGCTTGTCCAAGGTCAAGAATCTGGGGATCACTATTAACTCTTTTCTCTTCAGATATTTAATGGATTACCTGGGTGAATAAAATGTTTTCTCTCTCCTAAATCTCCAATCCATAAACTCTTCTCCAGTCTCACTATGAATATATTAATTTATTTCTTAGCTGGATTACTATGGAAACTTTCCTTATTAAGATTTCTACTATTCTCTCAGTTTTAACTCCTTTCAATTTATTATCCCCTCAGCATCCAGAGTGATTTTTGTATTAACTCTTCAGTGCTTCCCATTGACCACAGGGTTGAAAGGAATTCCCTGTATGACTTAATATAATTCCTAATGACTTGTGTACCTTGACCTTTGTCTACATTTCCACTCTTTTCTTATTCATCTTTACATTCTATGCTTTACTTGGACTGAATTTGCATTTCCTGAGAATAAACATGTTCCCTATTTCCTCTGGTACTTCATACATTTAGAACATTATAGTGTGGAGCCCTATTTGCCAAAATCTTATTTACATTAAAGGCTTTAATTTAGGTGTAACTTTCTATACAAAGTCTTTATTGACTAACAGATCTGTTTAAGGTGTTCCCTTATGGTACTTCTGCTTTTGTTGTGTGTGTTTTATCAACTCATACTTCTTCCATCCATGACACCATTTCTTTTATTACATTAGACTTACATTTTGTCAGTACAAATCTATTACTAAAATGTAGCCTTCTTAAGCAAAATGAATCCTGTTTTGTTCCCACTCTAATCCCAGCACCAGGGTTGATTCTGGCACATGGTAGGCAGTCAACAGGACTGAAGTTATGGAATGAATATGTACATTATGGAATCTCTTCAAACATACATGATTTTAATAGATCTTGGAACATTGGCAGGCTAATTGTTTTAAAACTACAAATTTTCCATAATTGTGTGTATATATGTATATATATATATATATTTGATGTAGATCAATATTTTCATCTGTCTATCATTTTTATATTGTAGATTTTTTTTTTGTATTTTTGGTTCCAAGAATCAGGTTATCACTTGTACTTTTTTCACCTTCCATGATACAAAGAGAAACTTGAAAGATGCTGACATATTGTGTAACTGACAACTGGATGAATTGAAAAACTGAAGCCCAGCAACCAAATTAATCAAGAGGAAGAGAGTAAAAGGACAGCCTCTGTGACACAGAGACTGCATTAGGACAGCTGAGGCTGCTGCCATCAGGCTTTTGAGTGATAATGGAGCTGGTAGCTATCATGGCTAAATTGCTTTCAAAAGACTGAGACTGTGGCAGTGTGTGCATGTGTATGTATGGGAAGAAATATCCACCGAAACATCAATGTTGCAAATTGTCTGTGGCAATGGATTAGAGCTTTATTCTCCAAACAATGAAACTTCAATGTGATTGAAAGTGAGTGGAGCATGAAAAAAGAAGTCACATAATATTCCTTGCAGAAAGAATGCCAGTGCAATGACTGCTAATAGCATATCATTTCTAAATATATCCTATCAGTTTCTAGGAATTAAGTCCCAATTTGTAAACACATAATCAAATAATAAATTTCAAGATAAAATTACCCTTTATTTTAGAGAGAAACTTTGACTTTCCAATTACTATGATAAATTCTTGTAGTCTTTATTCCTTACGTAAAATGTGTGCTCAGGTTTTTAGAAACATTTAACATATATTGTGATTGTATAACTAAATAAATTATCTTTGAGTATATGAAGTTCTGTGTGGATTTTGGATTTTTTTTCTTTTTTTTTAAGATTTATTTATTTATGCATACAAGTACTGGGGTACAAGTCAGAGGTGTGGAGGGGGTGAGAAGATTCACCACAGAGAGCGGGGAGCAGAACAGGAAAATCAACAGAAGCACACCGCTGAGGGGAGCAGCGGGCACAGCAGGAGAGGTCCGCCGCACCATGTGGGTCCCCTCCCTGGCCCACAGCAGGGACCGAACTCGCGCCACAGTGCCTGCGGTCTGCTTCATAGTGTGTTGTCCAACCCACTGTGCCACCAGGGAGGCCCGGATTTTGGATTTTTTTTCATTGAGTTTAAAGTAACTTTCTTGTTGCCCCTGAAAGGAACGTTTACCTTTAGGACAATGTAGATCACAGTAATGTCCTGTTCCTGGAAATAAATTATAGTTAGCCAAAGAATGTACTTACCTAGATAGAATTAACAGGCCAACCGTTTAAATTTTCCTCCAACAACTAGAAGACCAGTAGAAGTAGTGTTTCTTTTTGTATATTCTTTTTCATAACTTATTTTAAATTAGTATTTAAACACACATATTGAGTAGTTAACATGATATCTAGTGCAAGCCAAGGGAAATGAAAAATTAAATATTCTAGATATTATTCTTGTTATCAAGTTTCTCAAAGTTCCTTGAAATACACTTAATATTTTACACACTTAGGACACATCAGAAATTGTAATCACCACCTCCACCAAAATAGGTATCAGTCATGTGAAAATTCCCAAAACAGCTTACTGATACTTTAACAAGAAGAAGCTGCATAAGTCGTTACAGGAGGAAGGAAAGATAGTGGACACAGAGAAGAAGACATACACGATGACAGAGCAGTGCAAGATAGATCAGAAAGCTGTGGACTAGCAAATTCTGCCAAAAATCAAAGGTGTTCTTCAACTCCAGTGCTACCTGTGCTTCATGTTTGCTCTCACTAATGGAATTTACCCTCACAAATTGATGTTCTAAGTTTCTTACAAACTATCTAATTAAATAATGATCATTAAAAATGCATTTATAAAATATTTTATCCAATTTCCCACTAAGTTAATGCTTATAAAATAAAATCTGTCATTTAGATGCAAGAAAATATACAGGATTTTACCTCAGTTAAGACCTCAATACTCTAAGACCTGAGTTAATATGCTAATTTCCCTTAATTTATACATCAGATTCAGTCATAACTTTTTCTTGAAAATGAATGTTCCTAAAAACTGGATTCTATTAAAAATTTTGAAAGACATTGAAAGTTTTGATAAGTATTCTCATAGTATTTGTGCACAATTTTATAGATATTGACAAAGCTATTTTTTCATGGAAGAATTTCTTAAGATAAAATGTGTATATAATTGGTATACTTGTAAAATAAAAGTAGCACTTCTGGTTACCTTAAAGTGTGGCTGAGTTTCAAACCCTGCAAATGCTTTTCTTTAGTGTGCCAACAAAGACAGCCAATTTAAAAATAATAGAACTAAATGTACACACCTGTTATGCACTGTATCACACATTGTTTAAAAAGCTTAAGCCATATCCGTCTTACTTTAAAGACAACCCTTGAAAATACTGAGTGGATTGAGAATGTTTATTATCTACCAATTTTCTTCTTAGCTTGAGAGACAGTGCTCAATATGATAAATTACCTTCCTGGTAGAAAATCCATTCCAGAAAAGCCCTCTGAAGTGAATACCTGTTAAACTAGAAGATCTTTAAAATGAACACATTTTATAATGAGAAATATAAATTGAAAGGCAAAGTGCTGATGTAAAATATCTGATGCTTGTAGAAAAAAATGAAACCTGGTACTTTGTAAAATATATCTTTCTTTAACCAGACCTCGTTAAATAATAGTAAATACAATATGAAATGGAAATTCTGATGCTTAAGATATTTTCACTGTATGTAATTTTGTTATTTATTTCACTTGATTAAAGTACCACGTTGTAGATTACTTTGAATTAACTTAAAATATCTGATTCTTTAAATGGAGTTCATGTGAGTATATGATTCATGAATGTGAAATTTCAAGTTGTATCATGGGAAATGTTTAAATTGAATTCTTCCATTTCCCATTCACCCTCTGGTTTCCTGAGATCAAATATTGCATAATAACATGCCTCAGTAAAATTTCTTTAAAAACACAGACATTTCTGGATGAAAAAAAATGTTGTACACATAACATTTAAACACGTTGGCGTCTGTGTAAACCACTCTTATTCCCTTTCTCCCTCTCCCTACTTTTTTTTCTCCCTTCTTCCCTTTACTCAGTCTGTCTCTGCTCTGCTCCTGCCTCCTCCTTTCCTCCCAGAGAAATTTTCTTCTTGACAAGTTACCTTTAAAGTGACTCAGTGACTGTTTTCTTATTCCTCTCAAGTCATATGCAGTGGAGTTTGTCAGAAAGAAGATGCTACTGAGCTGCTGTAATAAGAGAGTCTCTCCTAAGTTGAAGTTTGCAACATAAAAGCTCTCTAGGAAGAATGAAATGGCAGCTGGGAACAGCACTTTAGGCACTGGAAGCAATATAGCAGCTGTTAGTGGACAGCATTCCTCTTATAGATGTCTATGTGATTTTCTTAGCCAGGGACACATCTGCAGGGCATTATGAATCTGCCAGAAGATTAAAAAAATCATTTACACTTATCGAAATGTCTGAGGGAACTATTTGAAGTGTGAGTCTTTTGTAGCTTTTACGAGGAGGCCTTTTCAGAAGCAAGGAAAGTCGTGTATTGGAAGGGCTAGTTTTAAATTTAAACTTTAAAAAAAATGTACCAGAATAAAAGAGTGAATTTTTAAAAGTGAAAAAGTATTATTATTCTCTGAGCTAATAAGATAGTTATTAGAATATTATCAGTAGATCAAACATTAGAAGTAATGTTCCAACTCATGCTAGCTTTTATATTAATTTCTTTCTCACTCTTTTATCATGTTTATATATATGAATGCTTACATGCAACATATGTACACAGCATAAGTATTCTAAAATATTCTAAAATAGCACATATATGAGACATCTGCCCAAAAAAAGATGACTATTTAAGTGATATTTACATTGGCTTTTATAATTTTTTAAAAATATGACTTTTAAAAAATTTGTATATTAGATGTTTTATTAAGGTCGTATTGGTTTATAACATTGTACAACCTTTAGGCATACAATTTTATGCTTCAAAATCTATGTGTGGTCTACACTGTGGTTACCACCAGAAGATTAGTTTTCCATCACTATACAATTGATTCTCTTTTTGAACTTCAATACACAAAAATAATATAGGGCAAAATTTTGTACTAGTAAAATTGAGTTATGAGAATGTACCTGGTCCTCCAAAATTGCCACAGTAATACAATATATCTTAAATTTCAGTCAGCATAATGCTTACCACAATGCCTAATACAGAATGGATGTTCAATTTTAATCATTTTAGATAATTATTTTGAATATTAAAAATTTCAGGTGCCATCAAATTTATAATGTAAAGAATGTAATTTATTAACAGTAACTATGTAGTATTTGTAACATAATATTGAAAATAAATTCAAATGACATGACTTTGACAACATATGAAAAATTGACCTTGTTCTTGGGGCAACATAAGCAGTTAAGAAATTACTTGTATATAAAGATATATTACTGATATATAGATAACTAAGAATGGATAAGTACCTCACCCAATGGTAAGTCATGAACCCTTGCTCAGGTGTTAGATATGAACAAATTCTCATATCCATAAATCATGAACTAAACAGCAGTGATATTACCAAAAAGATTTTTGGTCATTCATTTAAGTAACCACACCCTGGGAAAAGAAACACTAGGTCTTTAGAGGATGCTTAGAACCAAAACTTAAATTAACACATATTTCATACATAAAGTTTTGCTATAGTCCCCAGTTACATAAGAGATATGTGTGAAGTGGTAATAATATAAGCTTAGGTACATTTCACAGTAGGTCTACTGGATAGTCTGGCCTAGCTTATGTTAATTCCTTTGTCATCTAAATGGATATAACTTAACTGTTGATATAACCCTCGAACTTCTTCCTTGATCTTTAGAATAAGAACTAGAAGAAAGGAGGAAGCTCTTAAAACTTACACTCTCTTCAACAGGTAAGTCAAAAAGCACTGGCCAATCACTATCTGTTATGGAGATAAGACAAACTCTGTAGAGAAGCTTCCCCTTGAAATCAAAAACTAGTCTCTAGGTGAGGTTGCATTTGCATTTTATACTTTTTCCTCTATTCTATTGACTTCTCTTGAGAACACTTCCCTGATAAGTCATTTGAACATTAATCCCCAACTTAAGTTCTGCTTTAGGAACCAAATCTTCCATATTTGAAATAGCAACATCTACTCTACCACCTTTCATTTTCTGTCCTCTCATCCATTTTGTTTTTTACATAGCTCAAAACAACTTCACATTATAGTTCTAAATAATTATTTTCAAAACTTTAAATCAAACATCCTAATCAGAATCTAAACTATTCTGCAGTTCAGATATTTTGTATTGTTCATTTCTTCATCCTGTTTGAAAAGGACCTAAACAATAGTAGATATTAAAAATGTGTTAAAGAAACAAACATAGGAATAAGTAAATGCATTTGAGAAAACAAATTTTTATTTGTTTTTTTTCAGTTTATTGTCCTTTAGTAGGCAATGCACTGATCTATTCTTTAAAAACCTTAGTTCTCAATATAACACATGCTTTTTGTCTATTCCTAGTTTTAATGTAGATTCAAATAGAATTAAGAGAATCATTTAAACTTAATTAAATAAGCTCACAAGTAAAAATTTGAGAGTATATATGAATGCAAGTTTAATCTAGAGTTATACTTAGGTATTTTTTCCATAATTTCCAAATGAGTTCTTTTCATTTTATGTTGATAAACCTATGTCTTGAGTAGTCTAACCTTACATGTTATGATTTATTTATACTTTGAAACATAGCATATTCTGAATTGCTCCCTACTGGTTAACAATCATTTTATAAATGGAACAGTATAATTTTTAACTATCCCAAGATGCCATCAATATAAAGAATTACAACTTTTTGCACATTTAAGCTCTTGAATCTCCGTGTAAGGTGGTTGATATGTTTTATTAGACCTAGCAAGATTTAAAACCCACATAATTTTTAGAATTGAGTAGATTTTTGAAATCATAGCAGTCTTTATAGAAATATTAACTTATATAAAGGTTTCCTTTTTTCACTTAAACTAATTGGATCATTAACTACATGTTTTATAGTAGTCTTTAAATTATAATGAGATAACTTAAAAATAGAGTACATTAAACCAAGAAGCTGACATGCATTTGAGGAAGGCAGGCATTTTGAGTTTATCTGAAACTGTCATGTATATTATTTAGAGCCAAGAAATTTAAAACCTTGAAATGTTATTATCTGACTTGAGTTGGTGGGAATAGGAAGGCCACAACAATAAGAAAACAGTGCTTTTCTTATTGAAAACAGTGCTTCAACATTAGAAGAGAATATAATTTTGGGCTGAGTTTTAGATATGATAATAATAGGAAGTGAGAGTAGACCCTAGTGAAAATGAAGCTTTGTGCTCTAGCCCCTCAATCCCTGAGTGTTAGTTTTCTACTTTGGGATAATAAAACTTCCAGATAAATTTCGGTATCTGAGAGTTTAAAGGAGTCTTTCTCTGGAAATTTGTCTGTAAAACCTGGAAAACTATAGCCTCACAGGCATTCCATGTGTCATTATGGCATGAGAACAAGAGAAGATAGATTGTTATCAGAGTTGGATGTAGGATAATTGCATAGTCGCGTTTGCCCAAGACAGTTCTGATTTACATCTGCTTTTCAATGGCATTTGTCTCTGACAACATGTCCTAGTTTCAGATGATAAATTAGATGATCACTCTAGTTGTAAGTGGCAAATAGGGTTTGAGCTAGCCCTACCAACTATCCCATAGCACTAAATTGAGGTAAGAATATAGCTGCATTTTTCTGTGTTCCAGTCAATTTGAGACTCAACAGTTGAAAGAGGCATACATATGAAGACTGTAAGTTGGGACACTTAGAAGAATTTACATTGCAATTCATACAAATGGAAGCATAGTAAAATGTTGACCAAATGATAATTTGTTAAATGAACTCTCACTCCTGCCATCACATTGACATTGTCAAATCCCTGGGTAACAGGAGTTATAGAAGGTCCTAAACTGACTGACTATAACTTGAAATGCTACTTATCCGAGATTGGATAGATTATGTTCTTGGCAAAAACTTGAAATAAAAGCTTGAAACTAAGTTCAAACCAAGTTCAGTTATAGTTAAAGAGAGAAAAAGACATACAGAGATTGAGAAATGTGTATTCATTCCCAAGTGTTTTTCAAACTGTACTCTGAAGAATCCCACAGGTCCTCAGACACCAGGACCCTAGAAGGGTCACAGGGGTGAGGAATTTGAGCTCGCCACCCTGCATCAATCTGTTTGAATATCTTCCTACTTGTAAAAAGTGTCTTAGATGAAGGAAATATTTAGCTACTAAAATAATAATATTAGAATCACCTTTGTGCCTCTATTTTTCTCAGTTCGTTTCGAACAAATTTTACTGCTTTTATTTTCAAAAGTTTATTTCCAAGTAGTCCCACTTTTTTAATCATCATGTTTGAAGCCATAATCATTTCTCACCTGTGTTGTTGCAATAACCTCCCAACTGGCGCCCTTTTCTAATCTTGTTAACCTAGAGTCTACTCTCAACAGAACAGCTGGAAAAATCCTTTTGAAAAGATAAGTAAATCAGGTCACTTCTGTACTTTTTACATTCCAGTGGTAACCCATATCACTTGAGTCTTACATGACCTTTCCCCATATGGTAACTCTCTCTCTGATCACATCACCTTCCGAATTTCTGTTGCTATATCTGTTCTAGCTGTTTCCTGAGTACCTTCACTATGTGCACCACTATGCTAATTTTGTTTCCACTTTAGTTTTTGCATTTCTTTTTCACTCTTCTTCCAGAACAAACACTACAAATAACTTTAATAACCACTGGACCCAATGACTTCTAAGAGAATTTTAGGATTTTAGTTCTATAATTATAAGACATTCTTACACTGAAATAACTGCAACTGAATCAAATGCCTCTCAAAACATTGTAAAAGAAATGGATTCTGCTCCTGTTATAGTGATGCAGTGTCAATTTCCAAAATGTCTTTTTTTCTCCAGAATGGAAGATTTTGGACCAACAATGTCATATGCAAGCAAATTACAAATAGCATACATTCAACTAGAAATAGATGTAAGAAAAGGTTATGATTGCTATCTTAAATCATGTAGCAAATAATTAAATAATTGAATGTGTTATTAATAATTACAAATTATAATTTTCGCCATAATAAATTCAAGAGATTCTACCTTGCATTAATTATAACAAATCATGCCCATGCTTTTCACTTATGTAGATATCATATATAACAATTAATTTTAAAATTACCACCCCAAAATATTAAGTAGCCATACATTATTTCAAGTAAATACTTGAATGCAAAAGTGTCCAGAGATAGAGTTAACTTTTTAAGGATTTAGTTAATTCATGCTTTCTTGTGTGGTGGGCAGCCACTAAGATGGCCCCCAGTGATCCTTACCTTCAGGTGCTCATATCCTTAGTAATTCTGTACCTGTGATTGTGAGATGGACTAAATTGACTTGTTTCTGGTGAATGGACTATAAGGGGACGTGAGGGTGGCCTTTCCAACATTAGATTATAAAATTTCTATGGTTTCTGTCTTGAGTGTTCTTCTTCACTCTATATTATATTGCATATATATATGTATATAGTATATATATATATACATATGTGTGTGTGTATAGTATAATATTGCTCATTCTGGGGGAATTAAATTTTCATGCCCTGATGCAGTCATTTAGAGGATCTCTCATGACTGAGCTTAGAAGCAGATCTCCTGAATTCTCCCAAAGTTGTGCCAGTAAATCTGGACAAAGATCTTATTAAGTCTAAGAGCTATGTGAATGAACTCAGAAGCTGTCCTCCTCAGTTGACCCTTAAGATGACAGCAGCTCTGGCTGCCATGTTGATATCAGCTTTGGAAAAGATGTTGAGGCATAACACCTTGCTAAGCTACTCTCGAGTCACCAGTACTTAGAAACAAAACAAAAGTTTAATGCTCGTGTAAGCTAGGTATTAGTAAACTATAATTTAATAAATGCTTGTTATGTCTATCAAATGATTTCATAAGAAAATGATACCCAGGAATTTGTTATCTAGAGACAATATTACTTAATTATGGTGAATCTTTTTCCTCAGTCATTTGTAGGTATAATCAAACTAGATTATAAGAATTTTCATACTAAAGAGAGTAAGAATAGTAAACTTGAAAAGAAATAAAGATATGCACTGTGATAAAGTTGCTAAATGGCAAATTTGACACATAATTTTAATGTATGTTAGTTTTGTCTAAAATGCTAGTGTTTTACAAACTTACTTTCCTAAATAAGTTGCTCAATTACAATCTGAGTGGTAAAATTAAGACAAATGAACAGAATGACTTTTCTAACCCTCTTACATAAGAACAGTCACCCAGAGGTGATTTAGTTGTGTTCAGATCCGGGCTGCCTCAAAAGGACAGCAGTAGACAGGATGGTCAGAAGGCAGCAGCCTTGATCTTCATGACTCCTGTCTTTACATTCCAAGCTTACACCAATGCCCTTTGAAATAACACATTTTGATCCTTCTGGACCATCCATGTTGCTAAAGTTTTAATTGGTCAAAGTCCATTGATCCATCACTCATGGCCTTGCTATAATATAGCTCTGATACCAGGAACTTGTAGCATCCTTTTATTTGTATAAAAGGAGAAATCTTTCAACATTATTTATATAACTGGCACCCCCTTGACTCAAAGCAGCAGCCTGCAGCCTCAGTTTTCTTCCAATATTTTGCAGCCTTTATGTGCATATAGGAGCTTCAGTATTATCTGTACCACTTTCTCATAGTTGAACTTCAATGTGCATTTATATAGAGATACATGCAGTCAAATATATGATCATGCACACATAGATGCAAATAAAAAATTTCTAATTTTTCTCCAGTTAGAAATAGTACAATGGTTATTTTAGTTAATAAAATAAGGAAAAATAACTATTTTTTTTACTAATAACAGATAACACCTCATATTGAAATACACACACATGTATGTAGAGTAATTTAAATTTATCTAAAACTGATCAATGTGTTTTTGTGGTTGTGCAAAAATATGTAATAGAAAATTGTCTATTCATATACCCACAATTTTAAATAACACACATATATACACACAAATACACTTTCCTTTCCTTTTTTTAAAGATTTATTTGTTTATGCATATAAGAGCAGGGGTACAGGCCAGAGTTACGGGAGGTGAGAGGATTCACCAGAGACAGAGTAGGGAGCAGAAGAGGCAGATTGACCAAAGTACACTGCTGAGGGGAGCAGCAGGCAAAGCAGGAGAGGTCTGTTGCACCATGTGGGTCACCTCCTTGGCTGGGGATCGAACTCACGCTTCTGTGCCTCAGATGCTTCGCAGTGTGGCGCTCAACGTGCCACCACCAGGGAGGCCCACACTTTTCTTTTTAAAGAACATTTAACAACAGCATGTTCTTATTTGTTCTGGTATTTTTATAAACAAAACATATCTAGAGTTTTCTGATCATAGATCCCAAGTGCATTTCTTAGATTATTTTAGTTAGGTGCTGCCATATACTGTGTGTTTGAAAAATGTGGGGTTAAACAAAATGAAATCAATTCTGTCACTTCAGGAGATATTTTAATATGTCTATATGCATTATAGATACACAATGAGACCTAGGAGTACAGCTTTTCTCAAAAAAAGTGGAAAATAATATTTTTTGATAATGAAACATTTTTTGGGAAATAGAAAGAAGGAAGGAATGAAGGAAGAAAAGAAAAATAGAAAAGAACAAAGAGGGGCCTCCCTGGTGGTGCAGCACTGTGCTTATGTGAAGAATAAGCTGCACAGCAGTGCCAGTTCGATCCCCGGCCAGGGAGGGTGCCCACATGGTGAAACAGACCTCTCCTACCTCGCCCATTGCTCCCCTCAGTAGTGTATTTCAGTTTATCTGCCTGTTCTGCTCCCCACTCTGTCTCTGGTGAATCCTCTCAACTCCCGCACCTCTGGTCTGTACCCCTGCACTTGTATGCATAAATAAAAAAAAAGAGAGAGAGAGAGAAGAACAAAGAGGGAAGATAGAAAAATTGGGAGATAAATATTATTTTTCCAGTGGGCTAAAATAAATTTAAAAAAAAAAAACTAATTCACTGGTTAGAATATAATATAGTAAGTTTGTCTAGAAAAATCTTGATGAGACAGAGGAAGAAAAGGAGAAATTGAGAGAATGTTGGAGGAAGCATTTAGAAGAATCAGAAAACCACTTTAGAGGAGATAATTAGCATGAAGATAAGCTTATATTAGCTATCCAATTATATATGACTGGAGATCGGGTTTTCAATAAGCATCTATACATTGGCAATATTTAGAGAACATGTAACACATTTCTGCTATTTAGTCAGTCATTTTACATATGACCTCTTAAATAACAGCATTGTTTTTATCTTTGTCATTGTGTGGTAACACAAATATTAACCAATAACTTTGAATCATATATATTGTTGTATAACTACATTACCTTCAAAAAAGTAATTCAATTAAGAAAAATAAATAGATTTTAAGGACATTTTCAAATGTGAGGTTTCTTTGGAATATCCTTTAAGTCATCTCAATAAACAAATATTATATAGTCCTTTTGGATCTAGGAAACAAAATAGAGATATTATTAACCAAATCTTTAACCTCCAAGACATAGGAGAAATAGAAAAGAGAAAGGATTTAAGTGTTAAGTGATGATAAAAAAAATGTTGAATATTAAGTCAAGTAGTTCTTAATGATGATTTTGATTAACACAGTATTTACCAGATATTTTATCAAATGCTGTAAATCTTACAACCACTTTCATGCGTAAATATTAAAGTGCATTATTAACTACGTGATGAAAGGGGCTTCCAGATCAGAAGTTAAGTAGTAATCCTCATTATTAGAAAAACAGCAAAGACTAAAACTAACCAATGACTTTGTCATAGGAGAGGTCTGTGGCACCATGTAGGTCACCTCCCTGGAAGGGGATCCAACTCAAACTGCAGTGTCAGCAGATGCTTCATAGTGCGGTGCTTAACCCCTTGGGCCACCACAGAGGCTCCAGTGGCACACTAATTAAAGGAAATAGAAGAGGACATAGAAATGGAAATGTCTACAGTATTACTGAGAAATCTTTGTTCAGTTTCTCTATATTCCACTTGTGAGTATTTTTCTTTCTCCTTCTGGCTCTCACTTTATTTAGGATAATCCTTTTATCTCTGTTGCCACAAACGGTATGAATTATCTTTATTCAATCACTGAGTAGTATTCCATTGTTTATATATACCACATTTTCTTCTCTTCTGGGTCATTTAGGTTGTTTCCATATGTCGGCTATTGTAAATTTGTAAATATTGTAAATAGTGCTTCTATAAATGTAGGAGTGCAGGTTTCTTTTTGAGTTAATTTTTGTGTTCTTGGGTAGATAACAAATAGTGGAATTGTTGAGACATATGATTCATCCATATTTTAATTTTTGAGGAATTTCCAAATACAAATAAGCATTTATAAGTGAACATTATAGACTAATACATCGGGTGGGCATTAACTGTTGGAATTTAGTGTTTCCTTGTTCAAAAAAAAAAGGTTAAGGTAATCTCTAGAATACAAAGAATAATATGATTCAGGCATTCTGATTTATTTCTATTAAATAAGTCATCAAAATGTTTTGAATATATCATTTCAATATATCAATTGTTTGCTTTTCTATAGTCATAGAAAACCCCTTCCTAATCAGATCTATTTATTTCTTTTTTTCTCATTTTTTCATTAATTTTTATTAATGTCCATTCTATCTATCTGATTTTTCTTTAGAGTAGATGGCCTCCTTTCATATGATTTATCAACTCATGGATATGAGATTTAAAATAATAATAATAATAATAATAATAATAATAATAATAATAATAATAAACAAGCATAATCGGAGAGATGACTAGAATGAAAACACCAATTTAGGAATACAACTAAAAGTTTTTCTCTCTGAAAAACTAAATTCACTGATTAATTTGTTCTCCATTCTTTCAGGTGCATTCTTTTTAGATTTATGATTGCCAAACTCTTTCTCATGAATTAGAACTCAGTGCATACATTACTTCCTTTGAGAGGTTTTTCTAACCCCTAATCTCGCAATATACAATACTGCCCCCTCATTAACTATATCATGTCAACACATTTCAATTTCTGTATGTCATCTTTGACTGAATATTTTCATTTCATGGCTTTTTATTATTTACCCCTAATAAAAAGTAATCACATATGGACAAAGATTTTACCCTATAGCCCTAGTATTCAAGGAAAGAAAAATATTTTGAAAGATTCCATAAAGGTAATTTCTCTCTTCATAGAAAGTTATAATTTAATTAGAGAGTGGTCTAAAGACAGTAGAGTGCAGAAAAGAGATTGAATAATACAATGTACTTTGTGTGCTGTCTAGGTTCCAGAATGATAGAAATTGATATAACTAAAAACAATTGCGGAAGACGTCATAGAAGATATGAGCTTTAAAATTTCCTCTAAAGAAAGGCAGAGAGAAGAAAGGGCATTTCTAGAGAAGGAAATAGTGTGTGCATAGATATTGGGTAAATAATTAGCCTTAAGTGCTATAAAATGCTTTACTCAGACCACCTACTTCTGATTTCTTTCACTCAAGAGTGTCATTTGAAATTTCACTCCTAAATATTCTATAAACATGAAGCCCTATACTAAACACCTCAACTTCCTGAAAAAAGAGGTTTAAAGGCATCATTGTCTTTGTGCTCAAGTGTGACTCTCAATAAGACTGTGTTCAGTGAAGTGCTGTCTTTCTGACAAGATAGATGATGCAGTAAAATTGTGAGCAGCAATTGTAGACTGTGTGGGTTGTGACTTTCACAGCAGGTATTTGTCAGGTTGTGGATTTTGTTTGGGAAACTTAAAGTACATTTTCATGAGGATGTCTACATGGGTTGGCATAAG
Source organism: Galemys pyrenaicus (assembly GCA_019455555.1). Taxonomy (NCBI): domain Eukaryota; kingdom Metazoa; phylum Chordata; class Mammalia; order Eulipotyphla; family Talpidae; genus Galemys; species Galemys pyrenaicus. Next base: position 7,175,057 of record JAGFMF010012279.1, read on the forward strand.
AGTTTCTCACTTTGCCTTAGACCAGTAGACATATCACCTCCGCTCACCTTTTGATTTAAAAGCCAACTGTCAATTTATTGTTCTTTCCATCTGATAAAAAACTCTAAGAGTCACTTTATTCCATGGGATATTTAGTTATGGAAGGGAAGCATCTGAGTATGGTATTTTAATGTTGGAGAAGAAGGTGTGACACCGCCAAATTTTACTTGTGACTACTTTTGTCACTGCCTTGTATTTGTGACATTGTGTGGATATGTGTGTATGCCTGTTCCTTTTCTTTCATGCTCTATTGATAGGAACCTGTGCTTTTCTTGATACAATGTCAAAATAGAAAGCATTATATTTGAAAATGCTATTTTAAAGAAAAATTGACTGACAAATAGAAACCACTAGTAGGAAAGATAAAGGTAATAGAGCTATGTAGGTGACAAGAAAGTTTTGAATTACAAAACAGCAAGGAGGCATCCATTTCTTGATTTCTCTTAAGTCTGTCTCTAGAATCATACAGCTAAATACAGAGCTAAAGGTACCATGTAGATTCAGAATCTTACCCTTTAAATTTCCTATAGTCATTAATGAATTTTTTATGGCCATTAGTGACTTTCTTAAATCTCTTATGAAACCTGCTATAAAGTGTGATGACATACTAAATATTGAATTAATGCCTTTCCAAAGTATGTATAATATTACACAGGTGCCATATTTGTATAAATTTTATATGTAGACACTAAATGTAGCTATCATCCAATATAAAATATTATTTTTTATTATATGGGTGAAATTGCATTAGAGAAAATAGGAATAAAACAATTTTCAGCAATATTTCAAACTTAGAGATACTTACTTTTAGAAAGAGATATTGTGAAAAAGGTAATTTAGGCAATGATATTTTGTATTTGCATTATTTGTAAATGATAAAGCAAGTTACAACCAAATTAATGCTCATAGTTGAATAAATTTATATCTCTGGAATGTTTCAATATTGCATTTAAAATATAATAAATTTTGTTTGCCTATTGGGTATTGAAAAAGAGTTTCTCTTTTCTGCCAATATTTTGGATTTTCCTTTTTATTTTCTTTCTGTTGACTCGATGAGTTCTTTGTAGTTCTTAGCTCTTAACCTCTTCTCTAACATGCAAATATTTTCTCCCATGTAGTAGGGAAACTTTTTGTTTTAATAATAATCTATTTTGCTATGTAGAACGTTTTAGTTTGATGTTATTCCATTTATTTATTTTTGGTTTTGGTTTCCTTGCGGCTGGAGTCCAGACACCAAAGATATTCCTGAAGCCAATGTCGAGGGGTACTCTGTCTCTGTTTTCTTTTATGTATCTAATGGTTTCAGGGCTTACATTCAAATCATTTAGCTTTAATTTTTGTGCATAGTGTTTATTAGTGGCTTGTTTTTTTGAATGTGGGTGTCCATTTTTCTCACCAATTAACATGAGGAAAATATAAATCAAAACCATATTGAGATAACACTCATATACATGAGAATGTCCCATTTCAAAAAGACCAGAAACAAGAAGTGTTGGACACTATAGGTAGGAATATAGACTGGTTCAATTCTTATGGAAACAACATAGACATTTCTCAAAGTATTAAAAGTAGCTCTATTATATAATCCAGATTCATTGTTATCTAGCTGAATAATGCAAAAACACTAAATCAAAAATACGTATTCTTATGCACATTGTAGTACAAAGGGTCAACACACTTCTATCTTAGATTTTCATATAATTACTCTTTGGACTAGAAACACAAAAGGGCATTATCATACAACATTTTGTGGGTAAGCATAGAAGAGAGGATTGTCAATCTTTTGTTTACCAGCATGTCACTGGTTATATGGCCAGTGTATCATTTGCCAGAATCATGTAAGCTTATCTTGATGGTTCCATTCTTCAGGATAATTACTTTTGCATTGGACATAAAAAAATTCTTGCTTGAAATATGAGATGCAGTAAGTTAAGCATTTTTTAAAAAAGGACAAATGTCCTTATAGGAATAGTTTTGAATGTGCATATTGTGGCTGGAAATATGGCAACTATCTACAACCATATGCAGAACTAATCGTCGGGCAAAACCAAAATATAAAATGAGAGCTAAATGGTAAAATTAAATACTCCAAATCATCAGAATCCAATTCTGTAGGTCTCCACATAGCAGATAACATTTCTGAGTTTATATTTTGTAAGACTTTTTTCCTTCCTTCTTTGGCAAGTAATGGAACAGAATAAATTTGAGCAGAAGACCACAGTATTCAGGCACTTAGCTATTTCTTATCACACTTTTTCTCATTAATTTTAAACTCAGCTGAGGGGAATGATATCAGTTATTTAAATTCAAGTGTAAGCATTGTTCCTTTTTTTCTGATACCAAATATTAAATTGTTTTAATATTGGAGATTACAATGAAGTACTCTTTTTCTCTGAAGTCCTTAAAAGATTTCAGACTGTGTAATAGAAATTAAAATAAAAGTTTTTGATACAAAAAATTCTAACTCTTGAAAATAAATATCCATGTATCATATTATTATATATGAAATTAGCCATTGTACTTTCTTATTATTTGTAGACTTTTAATTTAAACAAACTTCCTTTCAAACTATACCTCATTAATTTTAGCCCTTCTCTAAACAAACTATATCTTCATGCATTAATCACTCTATTTTATGTAAAATCTGTTAGTTTTTCAATAAATTTTACTATACTACCTTATTTTTAATAAAATTACTTTTACATTTATTTTATGGTAGTTGAGAATTTCAATATTCTTATATATTGAAACTGCGATTTTTTTCATACCATCACTCTTATTGAATAGACTTATTATCTGATTGATTTTTTCTGGTTTTGTACTTTAATATTTCTTTTATTGATAACTGCAGAAGAACTTACATGTAAAAATAATTTTCCCAGTTCAGTCATACTAGGTGCATTGTTCTGCAGTGAATAATTCTCTTTCATAATCATAAAAGTGCCTCCTTAGATAGTTTTGTACTATTTCTTTTGAATGGTTTTTTGAAACATAATATTTTCATGACCACATATAATTTCCTGAAGTCTTTCATAAAAGGCTAAATGCTAGCTAGCTTTTATCTCACTTACTGATACAATTTTTCACATTTATATCACAGGTTTTAATTTTCTTTCAGCAATTTTATTTTTAAACTTCAAATAGTAGAATTCTATGAAGCTTCCAAACCATTGATCTGACTATTATAAGTAACACATCATTCTTCAGCATGATCCCCTCTGTAACTTTCCTTCATATTGGGCGCAGTTTCAAATAGAAGAAGGGTCAAAATGAGATCATTGAAATCACTTTGAGTATGAATGAACAGTTACTTCTGCAAGTTAGAGGCAAAGTTTGGTATTTGAGTATGGCAAGAAATGCAGGGACATGTTAATTCTAAGGATACCCACCATACTATGAGCCAAAATATTGGGGCTCTGTATATAGGGCAGATAATCAAAAGACTTGAAGACATGTTCAAACTGAGTTCTATGTACAAGAACCATTATTATTTAATGTGTTCTATAAATTCTGGTCAATATAATAATGTTATATCCAATAAATGGTAAAAGTATGGGGAGAAAAATAAATCATTACTTATGAATGATAAGGCCATTAAATTTGTTTGAAATTGCATCTCAACTTAAGAGTCCTGAGAAACAATGATTTATACAAAATGAAAATGTATTCTTATTTTTATTTCTGCCCATAAAAAAATACTGGAATAGAAGTTCAGTGCTGAAATGAGGTTTCCTGATATTTTCAGAGAATGAGTATCATCAGTTTTTCTCCACTTTTCTTAGGGTGTGATTGTTCATGATTTCAAGAAAGTTGCTGAGTCTCAAGTATCAGTGTCTACTATAGACTAGAAAAATCAAGACAAAAGGGTAAAGGAAATAAAAAGATCATAGCTATATGTGTTTGTCCTGCTATTTAAATGTTTCTCCTAGAAATTTCATCTAGGAATTTTCTATCTATTTCTACAGACTATGTCCCATAAGCATCTCTACTCTCCAATTGATGTTAAGCTTTTAAAGCTGCTTTGACACATAAAATAAAACTAGGAATCTGTTAGTTAAGACAGGGAAGACCAGTGAGTCGAACGAAAGTATTATCTGCCACAATTAAGAAACCAAAGAGAATCAACTGCCAACTCATGAAAATAATATTTGATATATTCATTATATTTAAGGCATGTATACAATATCCAAATGTATTCTTACATACCAGCTTTGTTTATAGTGTTAAATGTGGAAACAATAACAAAAACAATGAAAATAAACTATAGATATTTTAGAAATTACTCTTAAAAGAAATGCATGATACATCTCTACTGAGAGATTTAAGGTAAGATTTCAATAATTGGAAATCTAGACCATATTTTTGATAACAAAAGAACCCAGTTGAAATTCAGAAACACATAAAATCAGCGTGATCAAAGAGCTATGATGAAAGCCTGGTCTCTTGACAATGGTGTACAAGTTATTAATTGGGGTATATTTTGTCTAAAGTAGAATATAACGGAGTACCGGGATTTGTAGAGAAGCCATAATTTCCATTTATATAATTTAACTATCACTCATAGTTTTTTACAGTATTTTGATAAATTTTCTCAAGATGAGTATGTTTATAACACATACATAATTTCATCACTAAATATATATTAAATCATAACTTAAATCTTAAATCCTGATAGACCCCTCCAGTAGCAGTTGTCCTGATGGATACATAAAACATAAGGTATACAAATATATTTGTACAGTTTATAGCTTTTCACATTTTATTACTATATTCTTCCAAGGAATGTATTTCAGCTTTATATACTTTGTTGCTTTGTTGACTTCCAAGCTATTTTGGCAGTTCTCATGCTTCTATTTATTCTCAAATTGCCCGTGAATATATTTTATTTTAACAACAACAAAAATTCAGCTAGCTACTTGAAAATAGTTACAATTTGGGAAAGAAAACCACTTTTAAATCACATTGAATATGCATGGATCTTTAAAAGGTCTGACCTTACTTAAACTAATGTTGCTATAAGAGAACAATTGATCTTCAGGAGGATCAATTATGATAAAAATCACTAACTCCAAAAAGGAAGTCTTATCTTTGGAACTAAAAGTGAAACAATTTCTCTGAATTATAATAATCTATATGCCATTAGAAAGATGAAATACCTTTACTACAGGGAAGATACAGAAATATATATGAGAGAATTGATTAGGTGATAATTAGTTTCTTGCTCCTTAACTTTACTGTTATTATTCATAGAATAAATAGACCTTATATGCCAGAGCTAGAACTTTTTCTAAAATCTATGAACCATTTTAAAGGAATAAATGTGTTTATTCATAGAGAGCAATTTTAATAAAAGTTTTCTAAACTCAGACACATAGTTGACTCATTTTGGTTAATGTTAATTCAATATATAAATTGATCATATTACTTGATATATTACCTTTGCATTTACTATGGGATTAAATACAATTTTTTTCAGATAAGGGAAATATTTATTGATATTAACTATTTATTATTTATCTCTGTATTTTCAAATCCAGTGGCAAAAATTCTGATTGACTTTACAGTCTTACTTTTTGGCAGCAGAGCATATCTATACAAATCAATATGAACAATAAAGTCATTTTGATCTATTTAGATATTTGTAATCAAATATACAAAATTAACAAAACAGATCCTCACTTAACTAATTGCTCACATACTACACAATATTTAAATAACAATTAAATGGTTTAAGTCTTTTGCATTTTAGCTTTAACAAATTTTGCACAAATATTTTAAATTTAAAAGATCATTTAATAGGCATTTTTATTCTATAAAAATTACACCTTGTTTATAATAAAATATTTCCTTTCTCACTAAGGAAATATGGTATTGTATATAATTACTAATTTTTGTGATTTGTGGACTGCCAGAGCCATGGACAATGCATTTGAAACAGTTAAATAAAAGTCACTCTTGAGTTTCTGGAGTGTGTAGACTATGAGAGAAGATAATTTTAATGGGTTTGTAAAAGAAATGTCCTGATTCTGGAAATGTGGATGTAATTTCTGCTTGGAAGTTATATTCGTTTTCTAGACTTGCCATATAAGAGTACCACTCACTGCATGGTTTATACAATACAGATTTATTGGCTCACAGTTCTGGAGGCTAGATGTCCAAGATTAAGGCGTTAGTGTTGATTTCTTTCCTGAGGCCTCTCGCCTTGTCTTGTGAATAACAATCTATGCTCTGTATCTTCACATGGACTTTTCTCTTTTTCTGAGTTCTGATATCTTCTTATAGGAACACTAGTTAAAATACACTAGGTTCCACCCAATAACCTCATCTAACTTTAATTACTTCTTTCAAATCTCTAGATCCAAATACAGTCACATTCTGTGTTTTGGGGTGTTAAGAATCAACATATGAAGTCTACAATACATAATTCAACACAAATCAGGCCTTAAAGCAAGAAATGAATCTTTTTGCAAAAGGAATTTAAGCTTAGCATCATCACAATAGGTACAACTATGAGAAAAATGAATGTATTTTGAAATGAATACATTAATTTATCATTAATTTACATAAAAATGTATTTGATTGTTCCCAAAATATTTATATCAATAACACATAAAACATAAGAAAACACTAACATAAAATCAGGAATGAAATGCTAAATGACAGTTCCTGGGTACACACTAACTCTTGAATAACTGTTATAAAACAGACAACAAATGCTGTTTTCACTTTGCAGTAAAAGTGTAAATCCTTTTGTATCTCTTGTAGTTATCAAAAATAGGCACTAATATAGGTCTTTTGTAAAAATGATTTGTTATAACATGAACTTTGAAAAGCAAGACATATAATACATATTATATTCTGGAAAATAATCTCTAAACAACAATTATTTCATATCCAAACTGATATTTACAGAATTATGAACTCAGCATGAAAATTACAATTAAAGAAAATAGGAACTAAGAAAGCAAAATATGTGTAAATGATTTATAAACTGTCTATTAGGACTGGAGTACCTAAACTGCATCTTGGATACTGTGAATATAACATAATTTTCCTTATTAGAGGTTTCATAGCTATTAAAAATGGAAAAATCATGTTAATATAGAAGGAGAAAATCAGGGAAACATATAGTGTTCTTTTCTCCACACTATCAGATATTAAAAAAAAAAAAATGGCGACCAGGACAGAAAAATACATTTACCAAATCTCAACATGCCCTTTGAGATACTGATGTAGAGAAAATGATAAACAGATAAACTAGAAACATACAAGAAATATAAGATACAGAAAGGGAAGTGGACAAAAATAAACAGAATTCTTGAAATATTGCACGCCACTGTCACTTTTTTCTTCTTTGAAAATTTTTGTGTCCTGAGAAACTCTCAGAGTGCATCACATTATTTTTGTGATGATGGCTGCAGAACAGCAATTGTATGATCACATTTTGACAGACCTTCAGTAACACACAAATAGCATTAACACAAGACCCTAGGTCTCAAGCAGCCAACTGTGATATACCAGACAACACCAATCAATCACAATTTGAGTTCCTTTATTCTGACAAAGCTTCCTAATATAAGCCATCAAAAGTAATTTAAAACTTGATAGTCTTTTTGCCATTTTTTTTAATGGAGCACGTACATATTTCAGCAGTTTTCTCCTTTATTAAAAACTGATAAAGCATCATAAAGTGCATCTGCCTTAAATATTTGAGGTTCAGTGTAAAACATGCACATGCATGTCAATAAATACATAAATGATGAAATGCCTTGAAAAGAAATATGCATGAAACTGTCAGAAGACAAAAAACAAAATAGAACAGAAAACACCAAGAAGCAGGATTGAAGTGGAAAATTTATTTTGTTCAGAAGGAAGTATTTACTTTAAAGAAGCCTGGAGTTAGTAGTCAAGAAATCCATTTTCCAGTTTTTCTTTGAGAACCAATTTCTGGATAAAGTAAGTTCCTAGGCTTCATTTTACACATTTAGAAAGTATGAAGGAACTTCATGTTTACAAGGTTCTGCTTATAATCTTCCAACATCTGTTGAACTTTTTAGTAATTTTATTTGTTAAAAAGAAGGCAAATATATGCAAATACTTGCTGTATTATCTTTATTTCATTTACTTGTATTGTGATACACTTAATAAATAATGTTCTATTAATTTTAGTGGTACAACATAAAGATTTGGTACTTATATATATTGAAAATGGTCACCACAAGTCTAGTTAACACAATTACCATATATTGTTGCAATATTTTTTGCTGGTATGAGAACATTTATAACCTCCTTTCTTTGTATGTCTCAAATATGCAATACAATGTTAGTAATCTTTAGATGAAAATAAAGTTACATACCTTTTAAATTTGTGGATATAAAATAGAGTGACCAAAAAATTCTCTCGCTCCCTCGCTTCATATATGTATATTCGCACAGAAACACACTTACATATATTTACAAATATAACTTCTGGATTGATAGTCACTGTTATCAAATTCTACAAATAAAAGTATCCAATATCATCAAATTACCATGAAATATTTATCAAGTACTCATTTGACCATGAAGCAGAAATAAGTATGAGGTATCTAACATTATTTTCTTAGATCTAGTGGAAACTAAAATAGGCTTTGTAAATATTTACTGAGCTTTTGTTATGTGCAAAGACCTGTAATAAATTTTAGCAATACAGTTGTAAACAAGAAAAACAAGGTTTTTGTTCTAGCTAATCTAAAATGCTAGTGGAGGATAATAAAATAATAGATTAGTAGAGATAAACAAAATAAAAATCAAAAATAATCAAACCAAACTAGTAATAAATTCAAATTCTGGCTGCAAAACTGAGGCAGTCAGAGAAGGACAGTCGAGAGGGAGTAGGGAAAGGAAGGGACCCAATAGGACATAGTGGGAGATTATTAGGGTGATGGGCAGAGTGTGAACATATATATTTTTAGATGTTTTAACCTATAACCACTAAAGCAGATACAACAATGTGAACCTACTTCTCAATTAACAGAGAAGTAAAATCATTTCACAAAAATGGTAGTTTTACAAAGTCAAATTATATCTGAAAGTGGATACATGAAAATGGAAGGAAAGCAATAATATCCATTGTTTCTAATTTTCCTTATCATAGTAAGATTGACTTCTTCACCATATGATTAACAGCCACCATTTTTAAAAATATTGTTCAATCCTGTGTAACCAGCCAACACCGAGGGCAACCTAACCCAGTGGAGTAACTTTTATGGTCTTCCTTCCTCAATTAGACTTTTTTCCACTTACATTTAAAACTGGAATTTAAGATACTAAAATGCATCTCTAGAGAACCTTCTGGAGATAAACTTACTATTTTAATTAATGTACTAAATGTTGAAATATTAAACACACATGAGGGTAGCTGATTAATATTAAGTGGATGTGGTTTGGGCTTTATCTCCTTCCTTTGTTATAGAGATGGGTTAGAGAGTTTAATACCGGCACATCATTTTTTGTTATTAAAGTTTCCTTCATTAGATACTTTATTTATTATAGAGACAGAAAGATATAGAGAGACACAGAGACAGAGACAAAGTTGAAAACAGTGAAAAACCTTGATGTATTAGAAAATATTATACGCCGGGCTATACGCTGGGCCCTCTCCTGGTGGCGCAGTGGGTTAAGAAACGCACTACAAAGCAAACCACAGCCACTGCAGCACGAATTCGATCCCTGCTGCCAGCCAGGGAGGTGACCCACATGGTGCAGCAGACCTCTGCCTCGCCCGCTCTCCCTTCAGCAGTGTACTTCTGTTGATCTGCCTGTTCTGTTTCCCACTCTGTCTCTGGTAAATCCTCTTACCCCCCACACCTCTTGCCTGTACAATGCTTGTATGCATAAATAAATAAATCTTTAAAAAAAAAGAGAAAATATTATATGCCTAAAGGCCATTGCAGTGATAATTGCTAATCAAAGAGCATCTAAGATGGTTTGTCAGTCATTCCCTATTTCATTACATGAGTTGGATTGAACTTTTTCAGGCTATGAGTCCTAGAGAAATCCATCTGTTCTCTGTTGGAACTCTGAAATTTCTACTGCACTTGGGACTAAGCAGAATCACTCCCAGTGCATCTGTACAGTCCACAATTTACTTAAAGAGTTGCCTAAACAGAAGAAATTAGAAAATTCTGGGCTTGGTAATCTCCTGAATGTAACTGTAATTCCAAAGGGAATTAACAGGTTCTACAATGGCATAGGGGAAAGATAATTATTTGTGACCTGAAATTGAAATTAAACCTCAATTCTAAACAGCTACAGTACTATTACTTCTAAAATTATAACTATGATAATGATAGTTTATGCTTATTGTATTTTAGGCAAATACAAAATACTTTATACTTTATTTCAATTAATATTTGTAATAATACATGGATTATTAATATCCATGGATTAAATAATTTGTTTAAGTATAGTGTGGATTTTTGACTTCTGTTCTCTTTTCTTCATGTATTTTGTGTGACAATGGACATATTATTTAGTTTTTCTTAGTCATAGATTCAAATTCCTCATGTAAAATAGGAATAACAGTGTTTCCCTAACCTTACATATATGTACATAATGTGTTTATTCATAAAGTTATATATCTAGCTCTCTATTGCTTTATCTCTAACTTGACATCTATTTATCTTGTCTAATCACTTACCACAAATCTGTCAGGATAAGTTTTTTTTTTAAGGAATTATTTATGTATGCATACAGGAGCTGGAGTACTGGCCAGAGGATCCTCTAGCGACAGAGTGGGGAACACAACAGACAGATCGATTGAAATACACTCCTGAGGAGAGCAGTGAGACAGACAAGAGATGTCGTCTGTGCCACATGTGTCACCTCCCTGGCCATGGATCAAACTCACACTGCAATGGCTGTGGAAGCCCCACAGTGCGGGGCTCATCTACTTGTGCCACCATGGAGGCCCCTGGTAAGTTTGATTTTTTTAAAAGATTTATTTATTTATACATACAAGAGTTGGGGTACAGGCCAGAGTCCAGGGCGGTGAGAGGATTCACCAGAGACAGAGCAGGGAGCAGAACAGGCAGAATGACTGAAACACACTGCTAAGTGGAGCAGCAGGCGAGGCAGGAGAGGTCTGTTGCACCATGTGGGTCCCCTCCCTGGCCGGCAGCAGGAATCAAACTCGTGCTGCAGTGGCTGCGGTTTGCTTCATAGTGCGTTGCTTAACCCACTGCACCACCAGGGAGGCCACATCCCCTGATAAGTTTTAAAAAACTTAATAAAGCTCATGTTCTTTATTTGTGGGATTGACTTACTCTAATTTTTAACTAAAACCTAAATGAGCAAGGAACTGGAATGCATAAGTGGAAGTTAACTTTTGATTTATTTTAGGTTTGACAAATTCAATGTATTTACTTAAGACAAATTCATGTCTAATCTGTTCTGATTCCTTACACAATGACTAGAATACAAAAAAAGTCATTAAGAAGTATTTATATTTCCTACATATTCATAATTTTTATTCATACTGATGACAATGGAAAACAGTTGTTCTCAATTCCTTTTGCAGATGAGACGGGATTAAACAGGTTATTGATTTGTGCTAAGTCATACAGAGTTTCAGTACAGGTGTGGTTGTCTACATCCTTTTTTTTTTTTAATAACTCAGATCACCTTTTTTACAGACAGACCTGAGGGTAACCTCCATAACTTCTGTCTCATGTGTTCATGTACTTTGAACTTGGAAAGCTGTGAGTTATTACTAGTCAGTGAAATATGGTAAATGTTAATGCATTTGTAGATATAATTAATATCCTAATTAAGTTGATTTTGCATTAATTAAAAGAGAGTCATACAAATGTACTTAAAATAGGGGTCCTTCTAAAGTTGAAAGACACAAAGATGCTCTTGGGAGTTTGATACAGTGAACAACCATTTTATGATAACCTGTATTTAAGGTATTGTGGATGACCTGTAGGACCCAAGAGCAACCTGTAACCAACAGTGAGGAAAAAACAAAAAACAAAAGCAAACAAACAAAAAAACACAGGCTATTATTCATACAGCTTCCAAGCAATACATTCTTTCAATAATTGAGATCAGCTTGCAAATGGATCCTATGTCTCCTTCCCTAGTCATGTTCCTGGTAAGAATACAATCTGGCTGACTTCTTGATTGTAGTCACGTGACTTTCTGTATAGAGGACCTATCTTTCTAAGATGTGTGCAGATTCCTAGCCCATAGAAATTGTGAAGTAATAAATATGCACTCTTTTAAGTGGCTAAATTTTTAGTAATTTATGCAGCAGCAATAGAAAACAAATTCTATCTCAAAACTAGATATTTGTTAAAAATTTTCTGCGTGCAAGGTGGACCATATTAATTACAAATAAACTATTTTCTAGGATCCATGTCCTGAAATAAATAATAACTTTAATAATAGAATTTTGTTGGTATTTTGGTACTCTGGTTTCTGTAGGAGCATTCTATTAGCTTTTATTAGGAATCTTGACTTAATCAAAACATGACAGAAAAGTAGTAGCATATTCCCTGAATTCTGACAAGGATTGGTCTATGAAAAATATTTTCAAATGAATGAACATTAATATGTATGAGTTCTTTCCTAGATAATATGAAAACATGATTTCCAAATTGGATAGATATTTTTATGATAACTTCAGATTTGGTTCCATTTGAAGATTATAGCTTCTGAACTAAAGTATCTTGAAACTCCTTTGCAAATTTAAAAACACATCATTATTTATTACTGTGATATAATTTGTCTTATTATTTCCTGAATTTGAACAACATAGTTCCTAAGTTGAGGTAATAAAAATAAATAATATCAATTCAATACATGTCAAAAAATGAACTGCACACTGAATAAAATTAAGCAGAAATGAGGTTATTGTAAGAAATTCTATCTATCCACCAGAATATTTAAAGCTATGGAAGCAAGCATTTTTAAGTTTTCACAGATTAATGGGTGTTGGGTCAAAGAAGAATATATCCACTGTTCTGAGTTTTTATCAGAACAAAAGATCACTAGACATATTTGCAAAGGAAAACAAAAATCATTATAGTAACATAAAGGGAGAATTTTCATGACTGTAAGTTTCAAAGTAAAATGAATTGTACAAAGAATATATGTCCTGTGTTAAGAGTCCTGAGGCATCAAGGGGGAGATGACTTCATCTTTTACTCTGAGAGCTAAAAAAATAATTTCCCAGATAGGGAGGACATATTCACTGATCAAAATATACCTGGGTGATATCTCCCAAAAACATGCCTCTATGTCATAAAAGGGTAGCAGTGTTTGCTTCTTCAATTAGGAAATGGGCAAAAGACTGAGACATGGGCATGAACTTTTTTATCAGTCTCTAGAGCTTGTACTTCTCTTAAGTCAAAAATAATCTTCATTCTCGGCCTCCCTGGTGGCTCAGTGAGTTAAGAAACACACTATAAAGCAGACCTCAGACACTGCAGCACAAGTTAGATCCCTGGCCAGGTTGGTAACCCACATGGCAAGGTGGACCTCTGCTGCCTCACCCGCTGCTCCCCTCAGCAGTGTATTTCTGTCCCTCTACCTGTTCTGTTCCCCACTCTGTCTCTGGTGAATCATCTCACCCCCCACACCTGAGCTCTTGTATGCATAAATAAATGTTTTAAAAATAATAATAATTTTCATTCTTCAATTAATGGTAGCACTACCAGAGGCCTAATACACTATCAGAGGTCTTCATTGACCTTAGTTCCCCATACCAAGGTGACACACTGGAAAACAGTTTTCTATAGACATATGGAGAAAAGCTTATCTGAACCTTTGGGAAGACCGATCTCATAGAGCTATGTATGGAGTACATACAAAACTATTGGTCTTATTTTAATTGATTAATTACCTATCTGGATCAGGGTAGCTGAGTCAGGAAAACAAGGAAGTCCAGAAATGGTGTGAATAGACATGATATTTGGGGTTTGGGTGGTATGTGTGTTGCTTCCTAAAAAGAGCTATAAATTCCCATAAGGTTAGGTCAAGTTTCTTTAGTTGTCTGTGTTAACCATCTCCATTTTGTTCCTGAAACAAATGATCCCATTTTACTTTGGATCTACAATATTAAGTCATATGAAACTATATTAGAAGGAATGTTCCTTGTATTCCAGTATGAAAACCTTAGGAGAAAAATATTTGCAATTTAATTCTAACTCATATAATATTAAATAAGTGTTTTCTTTTCATGATCTAAATTTGTGCTTAACTACTCTAGGATTTCAACATTGAAAATTTGTCTGCATGCTGTAAAATAATGATTAAACTAATTTGGTCATTCTTATGTTTGAAGGCATATCAATTTAAATTCCAAAGAAAACCTGTAATTTCTGTGTTGAAGTGATGCTGAATCTTGGGCTTTCAAGCAAGTGCTGAAGAAAATATATATATTTTTAATACTTCGTTGACTCCCCGCCCTCCTCAAGAAACAGCCTTTGTGGTAATTATTCCATGTTTTTAGTCTTTCTCAAAATAGAGATATGAATCACAGGTACTACAAAATTTATGTATTAGGAAATGTTAAATATGTTAAAATCTGTTTAAAGACTAAACACATTAACACAAATACAGAAAAGACGTCAATTATCATGATATTAAAAAAGGTAGAAATTCTGAAGAGAAATGAAGCAATGGTAGGTACATTAAGTATGATATCTCATATTGAGTATGTGTTTAATTACAATAATGGAATAATGGTTTAAATGTATATCTCCATTAATCTTTAACTTTTCTCTTAATTTCTATTTTTAACTTTTCTGTTAAGTCCTACCATAAAAAAAATAAAAAAATAGAAACAGAAGGTCTAAGGAATATTTCTCGGAAAAAAAATTCTCCCTCTCCTTATTATCTTTGATTTATACTGAAATTTCATAGCAAAAGAAAGAAAAAGTTACCCCTAGGAAACCAAGAAAATTGTTTCAATGCTTTAAAATGTCATTATAATTTTTTTGTTAATTACATCAAGTCAATCTTAAAGCAAAACAAAACAAATATAAACCCTAGTCATCAATATGACCTACCTCCTTATTTTCTGAGTCTGTCTCTCCTACTAGAAGTAGCTGTTAAGCTTGATTTCCTCCATTAATGAGATCTGTTCAAGAAGAGTGTAATTTTAGCAAAAATGCTCTTGGAGAGCTTTTTGATTCAACAACCCCAGGCTTCCAAATCTTAGAGCTATCCTCCATGTGTACAAACATGTATCATGAGAGATTCTATTTCCAATCAACTCTCCTGCTAATAGTATCTGTAATCTCTGATTCAGAGTAAAAGAAACTAAATTAAAAGAGAAACTAAAGTGAAAATTCTTTCTTTTTAGTTTAGTTGCATTTGGAAGATCCCCTCCTTTTTTTTTTTTTTTTTTGTGCAAATGCACAAGAGAACACATGATTGTTTGACTGCTTTCTACATTTCATTATCCATGGAGTTTTTACTTTTTGCTTTATCATTATGAAAGTTTCTCTACAGGTTTCTCAGTTACTGTGTTTTGCTAGTTAAATCAATAAAACCCTTTATTTGTAAAAAGAATTGCATTACAGTGTTGTCAATAATGAGTGGATATTGTAGGAAGGCACTTAGAGAAAATAATTAAGAGGTGGAAATCTCTTAAGAGACTTCTGCAAACCAATTGTAGATGCAATCTATTTATGTAAATGATGAGCTTACATTGTTTAGCACTTTTTATCTAAACAGATTACTGGACACTTAACTGATTATTATACTTGAGAACTCAGAGTCTCTTTTTTCTTTCTCTGAAGTTGTTTTCATGATGAAAAGTTGAATCTGCTTAACAAAGTTCAGTATGGATTATTTAGGCAAGAAATATAAAAGAATGAAATTCTTTGTATTTGAGACAATTTAATTACATCATAGTGGTGCTTTGTGCACATTTCTAAAACTTTGGGATGTGCAAAGGCTATAATTAGGCCTAGGGTACAAAAATAAAGGATTTCCCTCATTAATTTCCCATTTAACCACTACTTGACCTTTTGTTTGCTTCCTATAAACTTCTCTTCATTAGAACTTCCTCAATCAGAACTATGACAACTTTCGTTTGATATGGTTATTGCAAATTTCTTTTTATGAAACTGCAGTTATTTTTAGTTATTTCACAGGACTCTTGTCCCTATATTTTATAAAAGTCAACATTTTAAAATTACCACTTTGGTCATTCATTCTGTCTAATAGTAGTATCCTATTATGGGGGTTCAGCGCATGACGTTCTTGAGTCCCTCTCAGAAAGATTTCAACAATCTGTCCAACCCAGCGGTAACACAGACACTAAGTGTTAAAGAGCTGCATTTAAAAGGTGTAGTTATTAAGAAAGAGACATACATCTGCATAGATGTAGGCAGACAGTTTTAGGACAAGATCTACATTTTCAATGGAACAGTTTTTAAAGAAAGAAACACCTGCATAAATGCAAGTGGGCAGTTTTGGGGCGTGATCTGTGTTTTGTCAGAACAAGGTGTCTCCCTCTATAATGTTCTTTGGGGAGATTCATTCCTTTGTGGAATTTTATTACTTTGGCTTTTGCATTGGGTTTTTTATAACTGATAGATAATCCTCTCCTACTGCACCCTTGATCCTGGAAACTTCCATAGCCAGCTTAACAACTGGTAGGGTGGTAACCAACACTACTCCCACCTCCAGTTTTACCTTGTGAAAAGTTCCAGTTTAATTTTTTCTACTCTTTTTTCCATCACTATCCTTTTTGCTTATTTTCCTTTTGTGAAAATGTGAATTTTTCTGTGTCAAATATATAAACTAACATAATGGTTGTGTATTCAAACCAAGATGAATTTATATTTAAAATAATATCAAGTTGTGCTGTTGTGTGGACAAGAATTCATAGCAAATGGAAATGGGGGATAAACTGAAAATATATGAATGATGTGTATTATTCAGAGGATGATTTGCTAAGGAGAGTGGACAAAACAGTAAAAAATATGGGCTAGGTATTTAAAAATAATGTTAAGACTAGAAGAAGTTACTGAGATATGTTCTGGAATAGCCACTAAATGAGGTATGGAAGCTAATTGGATTCTCAAAAATTGACCCCAGCAGCAATTTTGCTTGAGTATAGTCAGGGTGAGAACAGAGGTAATACAGAGGCCCAGTCACTGAGAACTAACCATGTTCCTGGCCTGTGCATACAAAAAGAAACAGAGCATGGCCTTTGCTTCTAATTAATTGGTACATTTGAATTTAAATCACTAATTGCAATGACAAAGAAAATGAAGAAAAATTCTTTATGGTTTGTGGTCACATAAAATTAAGAATTAGACAAGGACAGGTAAATTATAATATTATTTTTATGACTAATTTATAGTTTGTGACTTTAAATGTATTTTGATAATAAGATAAGCTACCTTTACTTCTGAACTTGTAGCCTTTTATAAAGGAGAGTAATAAAATTCTATTAGTGTAGGTACCTCACTACTTTATTTCTTTCTGTCTTTAAGAATCTATTGGGTCTTAAAATATGACATTGGATATATCTCCTTAGTAGAGTTGTTGGAAATGATAATTTAAGAACAGTTGAGATTACAAAGAACTTTACAAATTAAGGTTATGGATAGAAAAATATATACTATAAATGGCAGTTGAAATTGAGATGTAGTTAAAATAAGTAAGCTAATATAGAAAAAGGTCATGACTAACCTTACCTTGGGATTGTGGTCTGATGTGAAAATTTCTTCTTTCTTGTTAAAGATAATATTTAAAATTAAGGCTTTCTTAGAACATGTACCTTTTATATCAATGTTATTAATTATCATCATCATTTCTGTAATTATTATAACTGATAACATTAGAATTTCACTTTGATATATTCCTAACACTTTTCATATATATGAGATATATGAGACAATATATGACAGATAGGAATATATCATAATGACAATATATGAGAGATAGGCAACTCTTAAATGTTTGCATCTCAGACTTTCTCTGTTCTGTTCTATTTTTGAAAATGCATAGTAAAAAGGTAAGGAAAATGGACTACCGTTCCCTTGAGATTTCTTTTAAAAACTGTGTTAGGGAAGCAGTATAGATTATAGTTTCCTGTTAAACTTTGCACTTAATTTTTTCTCCCTTTTATTTCTTCTAAGTTCTATTTATGGATAGATTTTCTTAAATTACTTTGCATAATTAATGCTACAATTCACTCTGAGTTGCAAGCACTATGTAATACTTTAGTTTATAGTCCTTTTAGTAAAAATCTGGTACAAAACATACTTTTGTATGAACACCTTGTTATATAATTTTGTTGTTCTTTACTCATGGTTTTTGACTTAGAGTGTTCAAGTACTTTGAAAGGAAACCCTTTGCTCATTCTAACTAAGAATGTAGTATATGCTTACTAGGAAGAATTGGAATAAATAATTTATTTGTTATTATAGATGCAATCCTGGCAAGAGCAGAACATTTCAACTTAATCAGTAGTGACAAAGTTGAACTTGAATATTATGATCCTAGAAATGGTGAAGATTAAAACCACTAATCTTTTTTGTTGCTGAGAAGAATTTATTTGGAGGACCCATCCTTCCCAAACTGGCTTACATTAGACTCATGGATGCCTCCCGGATGACCTATGACAAGGCTAGACACAATTACCAAATTCCCATTGTTTGTCTTCTAAACGATGAGCTGAACTGTTTGTTCTGCTGACCAATTAGAACAAAATGCTTGCTATGTAAATTTTAAGTTTCTGAGCCTCCCTGGTGGCTGCAAGGGGTTGAGTACTTCACAGTGGGACTTCTGCAACCACTACAGAGCCAGTTTGATCCCTAGCTAGGGAGGAGACCCACTTAGCTCAGTAGACCTCTCCTGCCTTGCCTGCTACTCCCCTCAGCAGTGTATTCCTGTCGATCTAATCTAACTGCCATGTTGGTGTAATCTCCAGAGGTGAAAGTGCTGATGCTGTGCTGTGTGTTCGGTGTCGCAGAGATAAGTCCAGCAGACAAGATGTCAGCATGGAGATGGAGGGCTATTGCTCTCCTAGGCAAGTAGCCAACCTCCCAACTTCTCCCTAACTTTTATTGAGCAGGAGAATAATTAACAAGCATGTGTTATTTGCTAAAGAAGAAAAAAAAAAAAAAAACACAGCCCAGAAGTTCAAGGATGCATAACTGTGTGCCAAGCCCAATACATGTAATTAACCACTACTATTATCTAACAACTTTTTTGTTTCCTTCTTATCTTCTTCCAGACTGAAAGAGTATATGCCTCAACTCTAAGAGCCGTGTGCAGCTCATATTAGCATGACTTGTTTGCAAGTCTCAGAAGGATCTCAGCATAACACTCCCTTCTGTCCTTGACCATTGCTCAAAGCTTTTGCAGCCTCTGGCTTCCCCCAACACTGTTCCCTAGTCTGTCTCTGGTGAATCCTCTCATACATTCACATCCCAACTCTTCGCCTCTGGCCTGTACCCCAGCTCTTGTATGCATAAATAAATAAAATCTTTAAAAAAAAAGTTTCTCTCCTTCCCGCAAGCCTCCTAACTTTGACCTACCACCTTGCCTAACCCAGCATACAATCTTCCAATCTTCCATAATAACTTTTGCAGACTATTTTGGGGACTGACAGGTAAATTTTTTCTAATCTATTTATTATCCTGTTATCCCATTTCCCCATCCATTTTTTTTTAATTTTTTTAAAAGATTTATTTATTTATGCATACAAGCACTGGGGTACAGGCCAGAGGTGTAGGGGGGTGAGAGGATTCACCACAGAGAGCAGGGAGCAGAACAGGCAGATCAACGGAAGTACACTGCTGAGGGGAGCAGCGGGCACAGCAGGAGAGGTCTGCCACACCATGTGGGTCCCCGCCCTGGCGGGCAGCAGGGATCGAACTAGTGCTGCAGTGGCTGCGATTTGCTTCGTAGTGCGTTGCTTAACCCACTGCGCCACCAGGGGAGTCCCTCCCCATCCATTTTAATCTTACTATGTCTTATAAATGGAAAGTCCTTTCTGCCTGATATTTGAGATTCTTGAAGATCTCATGATCACACCATTTCTATTGCAATTGTGCCCTACCCCATATTACAGTAGTATCTTTCCCTCACTTGTTATATTTCTTCTAATAAAATACTTCTTTAACAATATCCAGAGTTGTTCTTATTTGACATCTGTCAACATGTGTTAATGATATCACTATATTCAGGTAATATCTTAAATTTGGTAGATCAAATGATGATAACTCATATGTATATAGTAAATTATCGAAAGAATTAGGAAAATGACTGTATCAATTATACAATTTCTTTCAACACTAAACTTTTTTTTTTGACTTTGCTTTGTGATAATGGAGCTGGAATTTGTAAATTGCTTTGCCAACTGGCACAATTTTGAACTTCACCAGTAGAGAGTATTGGGATTAGTCCAAAAGGTGATGGCTGTAGGAAGATAATTTTTCTCTAGTTTCTAAGTCTCCATTTTTATTATGGAGTCTGGAACACCAAAGACCTATGCAGATAAGCTCCTATTATACTTTGAGGTCATGTTTCTTCCACCAGAAGTATGTCCCAGTTACAGCTATGTTCTCTGTATACTGGTTGTATGGTCACCACCCCCCCACCCAACACACAGACACACACACACAAACAATTTTCAAATTGTATCTGATTTATTGATTATGTAATCCCTGACTGTGGACATTGATTTTAGAATCTTGTCAGCATATTCAACTAGAGAGGAGTAGTGGATATTTACAGGTAAATGGAAAAGGGAAGTGCTATTTCAATGTTAATATTGCTCCTTCTTGAAATGGGTAGAGGAAACTTTGAATAAGATTACCACATGTCTCAGGTTAAGTTGGTAAATGAAAATGTGTGCATGGGTACTTTATTGTGGAAAATCTGTTGGCAACCAAAGGGTGTAAGAACTGGAACATCAGAGAAAATTCAAAATGTTAAATGTATGAAGCTCAGGAAATTATTTTAACTCTAGAAATAGCTGCAAGCACACTGGGGGAGTTTTAAGGAATATAAGAGAGACATACTTAAAAGAAGACAAGATCATTGAAGCCAAACTAGGTCTACATGATTGGCTAAATATAGATTCATTGAAAAAGATGCTTTCTTAGGTCCTTGCAATATACCTGCAGCTTTTAAAAAAGAAGACAATAGTCCCTGTATCTTATAGAGCTCATATTCTAGCAGATAAACTAAACCTACTCCACAAAAACAGCATTAAAAGGCCAGAGACATGTGAGTTATTACTAGGTTGACAGGTAAAAGAAACCCCACAGAAATGAAAAGGCATGACTTTATCAAGTAAACCTGAGTGAGGCCTTTGAGAAAACCTGGATCCAAGGAAGTACTGAGAAGTTTCCTTTTAAATCTCAGACATGAAGTCTATAATTAAAGTCTTCAGTGAGGAATAGAATATTTTTAAAAAATATTTATTTATTTATGCATACAAGAGTGAGGAATAGAATATTTTTAAAAATATTTATTTATTTATGCACACAATATTTATTTATTTGTTTGTTTGTTTGTTTGTTTGTTTATGCATACTGGCTAGAGGTGTAGGGGGATGGCAAGATTCACCAGAAACAGAGTGAGGACCAGAACAGACAGATTTACTGAAATACAAAGTTGAGGGGAGCAGTGGGTGAGACAGGATAAGTCTGCAGTGCCATGTGGCTTAACTCCCTGGGTGGTGGATTGAACTCATGCTGCAGTGGCTGTGGATAGATTCATAGTGCTGAAATTTAACCTCTTGGGCAACCAAGGAGGCCCCTAGAATATTTACTAATATGGTAAGAAAATATTGTGATGGAATTTTGAAGAGTCAAAGATAATTTATTAAATATTATTTTACTGAGGTAATGGTTTATATCACCTTATATGTTTCAGGGGTAAAAGTTCATTCCTCATTAAGTATATGTTACTGCATCATGCCCAGTATCAAAATAACCATAATTTACCACCATAGTCCATTGAACCCTTCCCTTTTGTCTTTTAACCACACACCTTCCCCATTTTGTAGCCTCAATTCTACAGTCAGATTTTTCCAGGATTAGTTTTAGTTTAGTGTTGTTATTCCTTTGTTTTGTTTGTTTATATCCCACATGTGAGTTATACCATCTGGCATTTGCCTTTCTCCTTGACATTTTGTTTAGTATAATCCCCTCTTCTTCCAACTATGTTACCACAAATGGCAAGGTATTATTTTCTTCACTGCTGAGTAGTATTCAATTGTGTCTATAAATGCCACACATTTTCTTTATACACTCATCTATTCTTGGGCACTTAGGTTGCTTAACTTAGCTACTGTAAATAGTGCTGCAATGAATATAGCTATTCATGTATTCCTATCAGATTAGTGTTTTCACATTCTATGTATAGATACCTAAGAGTGTAATTGCTGGATATATGATTGATCTACTTTAATATTTTGAGAAATCTCTATACTGTTTTCCATAGGACCTGGATCATCTGCATTGCCACCAAGAGTATGAAGAGTAGTTTCAATATAACATCTATCCATAGATAGAATACTAGGGAAATGTACATTGGTATACACATATATGTAACTACAATCATAAATAATAAGATAAAATAATATCAGTATATATAGGATTCTAAAGAAAGGCATAATAAATATACTATTTACTAATGGAATACTACACAGGATATTAATAGATGGAGCTTAATACTGTTTTAAGACTAATACTAATACTTGATCATTGAACACTAACAATTATCTTAGAAAGTTACCATTTTGACCTAAAGGAAAGAGAAAAAAATCATTTAGGAAAGATGAAAGTCTGCTGAACCTTCCTAAAAGGAGAAACAACAAAGGTAAATAGAACACAAAGGGAATACCTGATAAAGAAAAGGAAAAGTGTTGCTGCTGAAGGGCTGGAAGCTACAAAAGGTATGGGAACTAGAAACTTTGTCAAAAGGATGCATTTTGAAGTGGGTTTTTGGTCCTTTCTAGAATTCTAAGGCACATGTTTCAGAATGATCCGTTATAATTTTGATTCAAGATTTTTGCCTAAGGTAATTTTTAGTTTGATTTATTTTTAGTTTAGCAGGCAGGTTACACAGTGCTAAACAACTTTCAAAGCAATAAACAATGTTAAGTCAGTTAAACTACCGGAAGGATAAGTTAAGAACTTGCCTTGTAAGACTTGGGGAAATCCAAACAAAAGAATAATTACCTGGCATCTTAGAAGACTCCTCTGGTTCCTAACCCGAAATTACCTGAGATCTGTGGCTTATTTTGTGGCCTTAGTGGCACTACTTTGGGTTGAATCTTTCTGCTGGGTATTTATTTACCCACACATGGATGAGCAACTTTGGTTGTTTTGTTTAGAAACAATTATCCTTTGGGTTTTTTCATTTCTATGATGTAGAATTGCCTAAAGCAATTCTATTAAAATTCTTTTACACTGAGAGTCTTTTTTGTCTTTGTGGGCACGGGTGGTTGGATCCCTTTGTAGTGTGAAAATTTAGTGGTCTGGGGTTACTACTCAGTTGGGTGTTAGCAAATTTAAATTTTTTATTTTAATTTCTTCTTGACCTTTGATTAGGGAAAAGGAATTAACAGTAATTAAATGTAAAACTTTTAATTTTTGTGTTCTTTAAGTAGTATTTCTGTCATCATTGAAATGATTACAAATGTCTAGTAAGCGCTATAGATTTTAAGAAAAGAGATAGTAAGTAAGAATTATTTTAAGAAACTATTTTTTTCTTTTTTTTACTTTATTTGTCTGTATGGCATAGTGGAATCAGTGTTGTGAAATATTTTGATTTACTGTAATATTTTCTTGAGACAAATACTGAACCCACATCCAGTGGCTCTAAAATGATATTCAAGAATGTTAGTTTTGGTATAGAACAATTAGATTAGAATGTGGGAGTGGGACTAGCCTGAGAGAATAACAGTTCTTTCCACTCAGGGGCACATCCACATCCCTGCTTTTAATTATTAAGGGTTAATTGTTAAGACCCAGAGGTTAAGACAATAAAATCTGGGGAGTGATAGAGTATAATTTATTTCCCTATAAATCTATTTCACATAGAAATCATTTATTCCAGTCCCCAGGAGAGAACATTATTGTGAAGTTAACTTTTGCTTTTTTGCTAACCTCCCAACTCTTTCCTTTACTAATTGCCTAAAGCAATTTACGAGAAAACAAATTGCTCAACCTCATAATTATTGCTGTAAATTGAGTCTCAGATTCTAGTGTTTTGAGGATGGCAATTTGGGTGTATCATATTATGTTTTTAATGAATTTTTGTGTTTTTTTTACATATTTAATTTTAGATTTTTGCCAATTTTGGACTTAGTTTAAGTCACTTATACATACACATCACTATTAACAATATTAAAAAACTTTGCCAGTTTTAATGCCATATATTGACACTAGTTGGAAAACACAAACAATCTAACTCAAGTGTACTAGAAACAATTTTAACAACATTGTCTTTTTTCAAACACTTTAAATGTTTCATATTTGGTGAATGTTTAAGTAAAACATTAATAGTAGTAAATAAAACTTATTTAAACATAGAATAGGATTTGGAAAAATACATATCAAAGTTTTACAGTTGGCATTTGTCATTTTTTTAATGATTTTTCCCACTTATTTATATTTTAATTATTCTGTACTAAGTATTGCTTTTATAATAAGGAAAACTTCAAATTACTCTAAAAATACAATTTAATATAAAAGGAAAATAAGTGTGTTTAGGGATCTTAGCAATTTATATTTAAAAATTATAGTTCATTATAAATCAATTATTTCACTTCTGCTGGCTTGGCTATGTTTTAATTTTATGCTTAGGTGTGAAAAACATTTAGTTTAGTCCAATTAACTCCCTTTTGTTGGATATTTAATTTTACTGCCCAATTAAACCCATATTATTGGATATTGGAGTCATGCCAAATTATTTTCGGTTAATTCACTGGGTACTTGCAGTGTACAACTTTTTAATTCTGATTAAAATTTTTAAAGGAATTAGAGTATTAAATATATATTTTAATTAAATATAGCTTTGGAATCCGTGTGCGCTTATATTTTAACTCCACAGAATGCAATTTTATCTTTTAGTTATTTTAATTTTACTTAAAAAGCTTATATATTAGGATCACCAGTAATTAATATTGCTTATAGAATAATGATTTTTATATTTGTCATGGAATAAATTGGTCTTTTCTAAAATCATTTAGTTTTATCTAACATTTAATACTGTTGAAATTTGTTTGTAATTTTATTATTTTAGTACCGTCCTATATAGTGCCTGTTCATTATCTTTGTTATATCTTATTCCAGTACTGTTATTTCTTCTGCTGTGTCCACTGCTTATTTCCCCCTTATCCTCTTTTTCATCTGTTTCCTTCTTTCTGTCTTGTCCTTTACTCATCCATTATTACTTTTTCTTCTTTTTTCCTTCTATTACTTTTCTATGTGTCTGTTACACTTTTCCTTCTAAATGAAGACAATCCTTTAAATGCCAATCTTCTAGCTTTTGCATTTCTTCTACATCAGTTAATTTTAAAGTGTGTTCACAAATATCTGGGGAGCAGAAAGGATCTCACTTCTATAAGTACATATTTGTGTAAGGTAAAATTTTACACATATACTTCAATCAAAACAATATATCACAATAAATTCTACACAAGATTAAGTTAGATGTCTCTAACATAATCTCCCCAAGTGGGGAATGTTTTGCCTTAAGTGGA
Organism: Galemys pyrenaicus; assembly: GCA_019455555.1. Taxonomy (NCBI): domain Eukaryota; kingdom Metazoa; phylum Chordata; class Mammalia; order Eulipotyphla; family Talpidae; genus Galemys; species Galemys pyrenaicus. The sequence continues at coordinate 7,200,831 of JAGFMF010012279.1, forward strand.
TAAAACATTTGAAGACATGATTAAGTTAAGTTTCTTGAGATGGGGAGTTTACCCATGGGGTCTCCATGTAGTCCTTAGTGTCCTTATAATAGGGAGGCAGTACATCAGAATCAAAAGGAGGATGTAAGAGTGAAATCAGAGAGCGTAGTAATTTAGTTAAGAACCAAGGAATGTGGGCCATTTCTGCAAGTTAGAAAAGGAAAGGAATGTGTTCTCCCCTAAAGTCTCCAGAAAACAGACTTCATTTACTTTATATTACCTTTTTCAAAATTCCCCCACCAGAACAGTAAGAAAACAAGCTTTTATAGTACACATTTGCTACTGCACCAAAGGACAGTAACAGGATGTGTGTCAGTTTCAAACTAGTGTTTGAGAAACTTTATACATTGTAAGCTCCACACTTAGAGAATAAGATTTTTTTAGATATGAAAGGGAAATTGGAAATTATTTTTAAGAGTTCAGCAGTTAACTGTGAAAATCAAAAAAGATGTATTAACTGTTGTATAAAGTACAGATGGTAATGTAAAGAATGGGTACAGTCTTTCTAGAGAGAGGTAGACTGGATATGTGGCAGCTGTAAATTGGGAAACACCACATGTAATTCACATAAAGGTAATTGTTTTTCAGATCCACTCTAAGACATTGCTTTGGGAAGTTTTTTAACCTTAATAGTCTATACAGAAATTGAGTAGCCCTCCACTATAGTAATTTCTAGCTTTGTGTATGCAGGAAATATAATATAGAAGCTAATCCTTCCAGTTATCTGTTCTGGGTGATTTTTCCATAAACAACATATTTTCTTTCTTCCTCAATTTTTAAAGAACTATTAATAATGATGAATTTAAGATGCTAATTTATTTAACTTGTGTGGGTGAGGTAATCACAGTAGATGCAAATGATAAAAAAAATAAGCATGCCATTTATGGTTAAAAGTAATATAACTCATTTAAAGCAACTCCCATGCTCAAAATAATCCGCTGATTTCCCATTATATTCAGAAAAATACTATTTTTCTCAGTCTGGCAGGCATGACTTGAACCCTGACTAACACTCTGCATCTCCTATAACTTTCTTCCCTGCCAACTTCCCACCAACCACAAACAGTGCCTTTCACAAATGTATTGGTCATAAGATGGTATCAATTTTCTCACTTTTCCCCTCCTTCTACCTGTTATCCATATAGATTATATTTATCTTTGTACTTATCTTTGCTCAAGTATTATTTCCTCAGATAAGTTGTCGTTTTTCTGAGTGTTGTGTAGCAAATGAATGGTCAAAAGTCAAGTATTAAAGACAGGAGACTAGTCAGAAGACTATTGCAGGTAGTTTAGGCAGGATATTATAACGCTTGAATATAGACATACACATGCATGGATGATGAGTATAAATTGACATTAATACTTTGGAACATTCTTGACAATATTTACTAAAATTGAATATATGCATTCTAGACTTTCCATTCCTATAATTAACTACCCAAAATTTGTGTTTGAACTTGAGAGTATATGTATAAAAAGGTTAGAAACTTTATTCATAAGACTTTCCAAACTGCAAACAACTATTATATATATTGATATGTAATGACCCTAACTGGAACAAGGTTAAGGGCAGTTGAGATGGAGTGATTTTAAGTTATCAATTAAAAAACAATCACTTGTTCATGAAAATTGATAGAATACAATAAGACAAGGACAAATAAAAACCATCCAAGCCCAAATTAAAATTAACGGGAGGCCCTGATAATACACCTCTGAAAGCAGTGTAACTATAGGAGTTGTGTTTAGCCAACCTGAGATACCATATCAAGGGAGTTCCAAACCCTTCTACAGATTGGTTATCTACTTCCTGGTGGCTCTGCCCAGAGAAGCATCACTTCCTTTCCAGACAAGAGGATGCGACATGGGAGTTCCAGAACTGGGCACCATCAATTTTATAGTGGCCTCCAAAAACTTATCGTAGAGACCATATCCCTCCCCTTCTTTACTGCCTATTGAATTATAGGTTTCTTTTGCTGTAATATGGATTCCCTCCAGTGAAAACATTGAATCATAAGCAAAAGCTCTCTTTTCTGGTGAAAGTCAACATTTTTGAGACTCACATTTCATATTAACCAACAGTCTATCAATGGAAAGAATAAATAGGTTGTAATATATTTCCAAAGCATAATTTTGGAAAATAATTATATTTTATTCTGGCAAGAATTCCAAAATATAATTTTGAAGCATAACAATAAGCATGAAGTCCATCAATATATGCTGAGTAAAAAAAAAAAAAACTAAATGCAAGTGTTCATGTTATATTATTTTAGTTATATCAAGTTGAACAAGCAAATCATTACCTGCAAATGCATAATAAGCATTATGACTAGGTTAGGCATGCAACATTTTACTGAGGTGTTCAATGTCTATGTCTAGAAGATGGAGGAAATGGTACTTATATGGATTACAATCATACAGACACTTATAATAGAGGATTTATATTTATATAGATTTATTTATATATATGCAGAAATTCATCAGCCATAAATATAAAAGATTTGTGTAGTTTACTATATATAAATAATTTGTTTATAAAGAAAACATTTTTAAAAAAACTAGCATTTTGACTTGGGCCTGTGTGATTTTGGTGAGTGATGATGCCACTCAGGTTATATTTTGAAGTTAGAATTAAAATATTTGCTGAGCGGGAGTCTGTGAAAGAAATGAAATCATTAAAAATGATCTTGTTGATTGTGGAGTGAGAAAATTCATGACCCAAGATGGAGAATATTTAAAGTAGTAAAGGAGATACAGGGAATTAATCTTTTGCTTGTAGTAAATATGTTTTTCTTTTAAACACACATTTACACTCATATATGAACACAGAATGTACAAAGAATTATAAAAAGCTACAAGTAAAATGCTATAGTTATCCAAAAGGAAAGGAATAAACATACTCTTTATGTTACTTTCTCAGTTATAATCACCAAGTCAACATATTATCAGTAAAAATCACAAATAGTAATATTCACCTGCTAGGCTGAATATGAACTATCAAGTACTAAGAAGTAGCTTGAAGAATGAAAGTACCTGTAAGCTTTATGAAGCTGTTAGTGGATCACCTCTGTAGAAACAATGTCCAATAGTACCTTCTGTAGGAAAAAAAGCATACTTTATGTTTGTGTTAATATAGTTGTCTATAGTTATATGTGACTGTCAAACTCTTAGAATGTAATTAATGTAACAAAAGAATTTAAGTTTTACATTTTATTTAGCTTTAAATTATCATAGGTAACTAAAACTAATGACTATGGACATACTATTACTCTTTTTGAATATGTTTTTATTGATTTATATTTGTTCACAATGCTATGTAAATTTAGGAATGCAGTGTCTACATATATTCCTAACACTCAGCAAACCAACCCCCAAAATTCCAATTCCAATGCACTAACACATTGAGTCTATCATTTCCTTCCACACCCACTATCCTTGTTACCAAGTTAAATAGCTGATTTAGACATTTTTTAATATGATAATGCATTATGTACTGTATCTGAAGTACATTTATCTATATGAGGACAATCAACTTCTTTATTTTGCCCTATCTCTAGCTAAGCTCTGTACAGATCATTTGCTTGTAACCTTTTCTTTGAATTTTATAATGACCATTTAATTATTTAGAATGAATCATTTATACCTCTTCAATGATCTTGTTGTACTTCATGATTTCCTATAACAAAGTAACTGTTAAACAATGCACGTCACAAGCAATATGTACCAGCCTGTTTTCCAATAACAATGCATAAATGCAACTAAATTATACAGATTTAGATTATGGGTTATGTTTTAATTCATAAGAAATAAAGGTCAATGGAATGCCATGGCTTTATATATGTAACCTTCCCTAGTTATCCTAATATTATCCTGTGTCTTACAATGAAAGAATATCAAACATAATGTTGACCCATTGTTTCATATTTCCTAAGTTCCTGAAGAAACAATTCCCAAAGCATTCTTTATGCCTCATATTATATCATGCAAGTTCTACTGTGAATACTTGATATAGACAGAAGGCTCAGTGCTTTTTATAAAGGGTTCTGCATTATTTTATAGGTATGGAACTTTTGATGACCCCCCCTTCTCTCCCAGAAAAACAAAAAACAAACTAGAAAAAAAGTCCAAATTTTGGGAAGAGGTACATACTTCATAATAGAACAATAAAAACTATAATGAAAGAAAACACTTTGGAGTTACTTATATCATTTGTAGATAACATGAAAACCTTAACTTTATTACAGAGAATTTGAAACAAGCAATAGTATAGCTAAGAGTATAAAAATCAGGAAATATTCATTAACCACTCACAATTGTAAGGAAAAATTTAATCTTATTTTATCCATAGCCCCATCAGTTGTCTTATACACATTACTTTATTTTATTTAAAATATTTAAAAATTATTAATTTATTTTTCATTGAGTAATGTTTGTATATCCCCATCATGTATTACCACCATAGTGCAACAACTACCAAATAACCACCTTACTTAGAAGCAAACTTGAGATTATTGTATCAGTCCATTTGTAAATATTTCTAATATTCTCTTTAAATATGATAAATGGCGTTGTAAGTATAATATTTAAATAATTGATAATAATTTAATATAATTGCACGTTAGTAGTCACATTTACTTGTTATTTTAGATAGTTATTGAGTTTAAATCAAGTCTTACGTAAGTTTCACAAAGGTGATAGTGTTTTGTCTAGTTTCTACTTCTATTTTAAATTTTTTCCTTTAAAAATTTTGCTAGAGACTAGAATGCTTGCCGTATAGAAATGCCAACAGTCTGGATTTTGCTGCTCAGAACATAAATTATACTTTGAATACACTGTTCCATTTTATTGAAAAAGTCTGCTATATAAATAAATTGTGAGCAGATAGATTTTTAAGTAGTTTGCACTCTCTACTATTTTGAAATGCTATAACAAATAGCTTTTTTGATTCATGACTTGTATTTTTGCCAGTAGGTATATTGAATAGATACATGGACTACTCGGTTGTTGCTTGAAAAGTTAATGCATATAAAATTTTTCTACACTTTGCCAAAATCTCTGCCCTTGGTGTTGTCCCATTTTACATTTCCACAAGCAATATTTAGTATGCTTATTTCCCCACAACTTTGCCAACAAAGTAAATGGTCATATTTTGGATTTGGATTTTTGCCTAATAGTTAAGAAAAGTCATCTCAATATAATTTTTCTTTGCATATACTATATTATAAGTTAGTTTGAACATAAAGTTTGGAATATGCAGATAATGTTATGCTACCTGGATAGTAATCAATGATATTGTTTAAAATTTTATAGATATAAGCAGGAAAAGACTATCCTATGCACTTTATTTTTATAGCAGTTGGTTTATTGAGATATTAAGTGTTAAAAGGATTTTGATAAGCATAATATTATGGATAGATGATTCATTTAATGTGAGTATTTTGAGTTAGCAAGTTATAGTATATCTAAAAATATTTTGTAATTTGAATGATTTTCACCTTATAATGTTAAATGGAAAAAATTGGGAAAGGTGATTTTACACAATCTGTCAAATATTTTCACTCTTCTGAAAAAAAAAATTAGATTTTCTTTGTTCATTCTTTTTATTTTAATACGATGCATGGCTTCTTTAATTCAATTTGACAATCTTGTAAATTATTCAGCAATAGTAGATCACTTTAAAATCTGGGATGTGATAGAGCAAAGAAAGTATTTGTTCCTTTTCTACCATCTCAAGGAGGAAAGCTGAATTAGCAAGATAAGATACTTAATATACACAAGGAATCTAAGATTTAAGAGGGACTATGTGAGAAGGGGAATTGAGGAGTTAAAATCATTCTTTTCCAAAGGGAATACCTTTTAGTGCATTTTTAGGGATATTTCTCTTTATGTTTCTGAAAGATTATTTGTATTGTAATGTTGTCCTCTTAGATTGATTTATTGCTTTTCTTCTACTCTTTTCTATGTGCAGAAAGGATGAACTAGATTTTCCCTCCATTTAGAAGGTCCAGTAAAACTTGGAAGAACCAGGCTGAGGTCTAATGGAAATCAGGTGCAGAACTGGCCACTTAGAAAAATTGTTTCAGTATGTTACAAGTAACACTCAATCTTTTTTGATTATTTTCACTGTTGTCAACATCTCAGTGGAGCCAAAACAAATCCTTGAGGGCCAAAAGGTTAAGATATTATATTTGGGGCACTCTGGGACCAAATATCTACTTGGTATAGCCTCTTGAGCACCTGAAAATATATCAGGCTGAAGACTTAGGCTTTGGACTTTCCAACTGCTTTTCAACTGGATGCTAAGCAAAATGGTTTTACTTATATGTTGAATATAGAAAAATAAATGGTTAGACAAAGCTAAACCTTGAAAGTTGACCATAGATATGAGGCATAAAGAAAAGGGTGCCAGATAGGAGGTAGGGAGAATGAAAACAGGTAGGGGAAGAGTATAAAAGAATATGGTGATACCCTACAATTGTTTTGGTGGTGGCAGGACTCAGTGACCTCACCTTAGGGGGAAATCATATATTGTCCAAAATTTAAATAAAACAAACAAACAAACAAGGCCTCAGGTTAAATACTTGAATTCTGGATAAGTTATTTAATATCACTGTAACTGAATTACCACATCTGAAAATTATAAATATTAATGGGTAATATTTGTAAAATGCATCAATCAACACCTCAAGCATAGTAAATATTTAATATGAGTCATGATTGTAGTTATTTAAAACATACCCTACCTTTTATTTCTTCCTTTAATAAATATTTCCTTTCTTTATTTTCTAATATTCTTAGTTCAATACCCAAATCCTACTGCAGAAAATCTCTGGATTTCTGTTAAAAGTTAAAGGACATTTTGTTATACACACACACACATGTGTGTGTTTATATGTGTATTATATATACCAGTTTTTCATATACATGTAGATATATAGATATTCCAGTTTTTCATGGAGAGAATGAAGAGAATGTTTATTGAAATAATTGCTTCTCTAGCTATTCAACCTTTCTGTACCATTAATTAACTGCATCCAGAACAGATGATTCACGATCTAGAGGTCACAGTTTATTTATTTACATAATGTGGAAATTTTATCTTAAAACCCATTATGTCTGTAAAACATCATCATTTATCTATAGCCTTGATTCAAAATTATGCTTTATAGTTAATTAGAAATTAAAAATTTTTCAAATAAAACCAAGTATATTCTGCTTACTGAAAATCTTACAGTAAGTTACTATTAATTCTTGGACTTGGAGAAAATTTTAGATCTTGAGTTTATAGTCCACTGAGCTTAAAATTAATCACAGAGCATTTAAGATTAAGTGCTATATTTACAGAACTAGCAATTCTCTTTAGAAAACATACCCCAATTATGTTTGCCACATGTGCCAATCACTTCCAGCTAATCAGATAATTTTGTCTAGAATGGGAGAGGAAAAACTTCAAGTCTACAGGATTTCTCTAATACACCTGAATATATGCTAAGATAAAATTAATCAGAGATCAATATAAAAAATAGTAAGAGTATTTATATATTATACACATATCAAATATATTAAAATATGCCATCATTGGTTGTACCTCTCCATATATATGTCTATGTATATAGACATATGTATATGTTTGTAAAATATGCACATTCTATATACTTGCATACATGCATGTGTGTATATGCATAGGCGCATATGTATCCAAACATATAAATTCATAGTCATATACATATATAAAATGTAAAGTACATAGTAGCATATGTTTAGACATACATGTTTATGCATAAACACACATATATGCATATATTTTAAATGTGTATATAAAATATATGTATGTATGCATATATTTATATACATATAAAATACTTGTGTCAATACAGACACACATATGCCTATACACATATGTGTATAAGGCTCACATGCATGCATTTCATATACACACAGATATATATGGCATACATAGAAGGATAGATACAATGATAGTAATGGGTATCTGCAAATCATTGTAAGTTTCTTATTTCTAATTACTTGTAGACTATAAATTATTATTCTGATCTTAAATATACTCTGACCTTACAAAATAAAGATATCAAACTCTACCATTTTGGTTATAGTTATTCATAAAATAACTCAAAATTATATTAAATAGTTTCTTGCATGCAAAAATAGGTAAAATCTAAAAACACACTATTGATACTAGCAAACTCTTTGAAAAGTTTAAACATTCAAAATAATTATAGGGATTAATTCATATCTGTAAAAGGGGAAGTCTAATTCAAGCCATACATTAAATTGTATGGTTTGAGTCATATGAAACACATGCTTTTAGAAGATGAGATCTTAAAATGGGATGCCTTGGGAAACTGGTTTACTATTTATTGAAAATGTAACTTTGGCACTCCATTTCCTCATGTCAAGTACTGTAAGGGATATAGGACAGGGCTTGGCATAGTTAATGTACTCATAAAATAACTGAAATCTCACTAGTTTTATAGACTTATGAAATAGCAGTTGAATCTCTCTAAGACAATACTGAAGACTTCTTTAACCAACTATAAGGACTGAAATTAATGAAATTATGGAATAATATGACCTCTCCATTAAATAAACTTTTTATTTACTATATACACTTATAATATGAAAGAATAACTTATAGATCTTATCGTGGACATTGCAAAAATGGAAGTAATTTGAGAAAAACAATGTATTTGTCTAGGTTCTCCCCCCACAAACAGAAATTTGTTTTGAGAGAAGAGAGGGGAATTAAGAATTATTGTAAGCTTGAATTATCGGTTCATGTTATGAAAATGCTGAGAATTGCTGTGATCTACCATCTGTAAGTTAGATATTAGTACTTTAATTCACTCCAAGTGTAAATATCCATAAAAGATGGGAACTATGTTTGTAAATCCTAGTCAAGGAAGAAGAGGATGACATGATATGTCCTACCTTAAGTTATTCAGGACAAAAAGTGACTTCATTTTCCCTCTATATTATTTTTTTCAGGCACTCAATAGATTGATACTCACCTACAATGAGGAGAGCAGTTTAATTTATTGAGTCTGTAGAGTCCAATGCTTATCTTATCCAGAAACTTTCACAGATATACTTGAGATCATTCTTATCCAGGTACCCATATGCCTGGATATGGTTAGTCAACACATATAATTAAACATTAATCATTACAAATATGGTAAAAAAATGAAGGAAATAGAGTAATGTATAGTTCAAATATTGATGTATACATTGAAGTACTTAGCACTCATTCTTCATATACTGCTTATACAGTTTTGTACTGACTCAAACACAAAGAGTATGAGTTTCATAAACATCTGTTTACTCTGAACTATTTGTAAGGAGTGAAATGAAGGAAAATGAAAAGGTATAGCACTAAAGTTGGGCATTGCTTAAATAGTATATTCATAGAATGTACTACAAGAAAAGGAAAAGCCAGTTGCTTACTTATCTAGCCTGTTTCTCTTCCCCTCTGTAAAGTGTTAGGCAGCATACTTTATAAATTGTTGGGGAATAAAGATAAACTTGACAATTTTAATGGAGCAGTTTGTTGTATCCCTAGAGTAATTCAGTTAAAGTTTCCCTATCCAATTTCTTTTTCCTCTTAGGTTCATTTTGTATAGAGAATTAAATGGAAAAAATTACATTTTAGATCATTCTTACAAGGGCAAAATTTTCTGGTCAATGGTTGAACATTGTAAAGAATTGTGTAAATAAAGATTATTCATTTAGACAGTGTTCTCATTTTAACAATAGCTCATTTCTAGTATTTAATTTCATGATGTTCCAAATGATATCATATCATTTCATAGAATAGGCAAAATTTCTCAATCACTATTTTGAATATTTCATCTAACTAGACAACAGAACTTTTATGTTGTGAATATATTCTATTGTTGTAGGATCTAATTTCTTTTTTATTATTTGCATAAAGAAAATGGGAACATGATCAAGAAAGGAATGTTTGAGTAAACATTTAAAATAAGTTCAAATGCTCAAATATGTTTTATTAAAATTAAACAGGCTATGTTTTAAAATTATTGTATGATTTGTAATTTTCTTAGTCTTTAAGGTTTATATAAATAAGCTACAGTCATTAAAAAATTTTACCATTTTAAGAAAACTAGTGGAAAGTATTATGATTAATATACCAGTGATTTATTAAAAGTATTTAGACCACAAAATAGGCTCAATGAAACATAGATTTTAACTTTTGACAAAGATATAAAAACAATTCAATAGAAAAAGGGTAATATTTTCAACAAATGATGATATAGTAATTAAACATCCATAAAGAATACAGTAAACTTTAAAACATACATCATCCTCATCCAAAAACAAGCTCAAAATAGGTAACTCAAGACTATAAAACTTTTAGAAGGTAACAAGAGGTAAAACTAGAACTTGATCAAGTGTTCTTAGACATGACACCAAAAACAAGATCTTTAATAATTTGCGACTAAGTTATTTTATAACTTGTAGCCAATAGCTACATCTCTGTATAATGTTTTCCCCATTAATTTTTTGAGTATCAGTTTGTTTGATAAAAACAATTATCATATATAAGATGATATTTCTTGAAGGAAATTTATGTTATATGTTTTCATTGAACTACTAGATCGTTTTTTATTTTTTAACAATTGTCACAATTATTTAAAAGCATAAAAAGGTCACAATTAGCCAAATTCAAAATCCCTTATATTATATTACATTTCAAAGTAAAAAAAAATATTTTGTCATGTACCTGTGTGTACAATTAAGGTTTCAGAAAAATTTAGTGATGATGAGAAATAAGAAATTATAATATCACTTTATTGTGAAATACTTTTGTTTGCTTCTGAAAATTACATAATAAAATATAAAATTTTCAGTGAAAAATACTGTGAGATTTCCTTGTAAGAGGTTGAAATGAGCATAAATATCTAATTTTCTGTGACTGGATTTTCTATGCAAATTACCAATAAAATGCAAAATAAAAAAAATTGAGCAATAACCCTGCAAATTAAATAATGAATTCACTCATGTCTAACATCTCAAAATTATATTTTCATATGCTGTGATTATAGAACAACAAAAATTATTTTATAAAATAATGTACTGTGAGCTAACCCTTAATTCACTATCAAAACAATGTTAAAACATTTTCACATTTGTTTCAGTTCTCTGTGAACATGTCTTTTCCTTTTTATCAGTTTTTCATTGCATTAATTTTAATTGTGATAATGATGCTTTACAACACTGTATTTGATTGACTGGTACAAGTTTACACTCTTATTTTTTTTTTAATAAAGATTTATTTATTTTTGCATACAAGAGCTGGGGTACAGGGCAGAGGTGCAGGAGGTGAGAGGATTCACCAGAGACAGAAACAGACTGGGGAGCAGAACAGGCAGATTGGCTGAAACACACTGCTGAGGGGAGCAGCAGGCGAAGCAGGAGAGGTTTGCTGCACCATGTGTTTACCCTCCCTGGCCAGGGATCAAACTCATGCTGCTGTGCAGTGGCTGCTTCACAAAGTGACACTCAACTGGCTGTGCCACCTAGGTTTGTACTCTTGAGATATATGTTAACACGTTACACCCAAAATCATCTATCATAACCCCATGGCCACCTACCTTCCTTTGTTCCCCAATCATCCCTCCTGCTCTGGTAGCCTCAATTCTATATCAAGATTTATAGTTATTTTGGTTTTGCTTTGTTCTTTTCTTCTGTTTCTTATGTATTAGACATATGAGATATATTATTATCTGTTACTTATCCACCTTCTGATTTACTAAGTCAGTTTAGCACATCCCCTCAATTCCATCTATATTGTTGTGGTGTTGTCTTTCTCCTTTTGTTATGTATTTGAACAGGTCTGTAGTTCTCACACAAAAGTTTTCTGACTCATTTTTGACAAGGAAAGCAGTAATATTCATGCATTTGATATAAATTCATGAGGCATATAGGACAAGTTTAATGGGAAGGCTGATTTCTATTTATTAATACAATAAGCACTGAACTGTATCTTTATAATGAAACATGTTTAGATAAAATTTCACTAGGAACCTTGAAAATTTTGAATTTCACTTTTGCAATAATGTAAACTGTAAATGTGAGTATGGATATACTTTTATAATCACAATGTGATTTTTAAACTTTTTCTTAAGTAGAGACAAAATTTAATTGCATGCAATTATTAAGAGTACTTCAATTTTAATAAAGGGGACATTTTATAACATCCCAGGAAAGTCCATAGTTCAGTTTTTCTTAGCAATTATCTGATTTTTGAATTATATGAATTAGTGTTTTCATCTTATCCCTCCACCTTCCTTGTTTGCAGGGATTATTGTCTTGATGTCAGAATTCCTGCTTGTAAGCTAGGTATAGGGATATGCAGGGGGCCTATCACCAAGGGCAAAATCCCTTGTTTGAGGAACATACTGGGAACCAGAGTCTGCTGAAAACAGCAGGCAGGTACTGGAATAGAGATAATATGCTTTGAGGACCAGAAACAATGGAGCCCCCCCACCCTCTGCAATAGCCCCTGGTTATTCTACCCTCATTTACATACTTGATAACTGCTTCCCTCATGCTCCCTACTTACTTGCCCACATTTGTACTTGATGTTAATAAGTACATGACAGCTTCTGGATCAGGGCTGCACATTACCTCTTGTGTAGCCCCTGTAGACCTCTCATTGCTCCACATGGACTTTGAGGATCTTTCCTTTATCCCATGCAATTGCCAATACTATTGCTCCATGAAATGACACATGACAAGGACGGAATTGCTGCTCACTTTTCTGACCATTTATTTAGAGATGCTTAACTATTCTCTTCATTTATAGTTTTAGAAAACAAAATTAGCAAACTACAGAGATATTGAGGAGAAACTTAACTCCCAGTTCCTATCATGGGTGAATGTAGTAGGGAAAGTTCCAAGATAAATTTTCAAATACTCAAATATAAGCTTTTAAAAGATGTAAATGAGAGACAAATATCTATTAATTGAGAGATAAACCAAAATTAAGTGAAAATTGTTATGTAGAATAGCTGGTGGTATAAAACAATCAAATAGAGTTATAGTCATAAATTTTGGGGGTATATATGTATTATAAAATAGTAACTGATTTTTTAATGTTAAGTTTATGCATTTTGTTCTTATTTCATTTTTGTTTTATATCATTGTTGCATTATAGATGTGAAGAATCTCTCCCCTATGAGCAGTGTTACCATAATGTATTCACCATCAAAGAACCCATAGTCCACCACCATAGACACTTGTCCTCTCCTCTCTACTTGGTTGCTCTTAATTCTTATGTTTCCATATGATACCTATACACATTTTCTAGAAACTGTGTGGGTACCTCCATGAAGAAAAAGCACATGGAAAGAGATTATTAAAGTTTATTTTTAGACTTCACATTTTAAAATGAACTTTTGAAATTTCTGATATAGATAATAGTTTCATTTAGAGTATTGAAAGTTAAAATGTATGCAAATCACACCTTTGGGAAAATGTGTTGTGATAAAGCAGTATTTCCAGCTAAAGATGCACTGAAGAACAAGAACAGATTGGAAAGACAAGAAAATATTAGCAGTTTTTATCTTCAACCAGGCCAAGCCGTGGGATTTGCAGTAGAAGTTTTAGGATGGTAGGACTTTGAGAAGAAAAGGCAGACATCTTTTTCATAGGTGGTATCCAGGAAGTAACAATCTTCTGGAGTTCTATTATACTACTCTAGCATGGTGACCATGTGGAGAACAAAAATGGTAGCATGTGATTTCTAAAGAGAAAAGGCCTGATGCCAACAAAAAATGCATTTCAAAGACTCTTAAAGGCAGTTTCTGGTGCAGTGCTAGAGTAAAAATCTGCTGCACTCCTCAAATTCTACCCTGAGATGCCATCAGAATTGGAAGAGTAAATGACAATTTTCTAATTACAATTTTTAAGACTGAAATTACTAATAACCCTTAGATGCTACTGCATTAACTTGAAAATATCTACCTTTACTTTTTATAGTCATGTGAAAAGGGAGTTTGAAATAAAGATGAATTTCAGTTATAAGGATATTTTAAAATATCTTTTTAATATACATCATTTTGTTATGAGAACTAATTACATCAGTTGAAAACTAAAATTAAAGTATCTAAATATTGGGAAAAATATATGAAATTTTAAATACTAGTAATAAAGATCTAGATAATAGGTAAAGAAATCAGGAAGTGACTACTAATTTTTAAATAATTCCCAAAGAGTCAGGGTACTCTCTCATCTTGTTGATAATCTGAGACTTTTTTGTAAAATATAAATTTAATACTTTAACATAAGTTTGTGCAAAAGTAAAAGTAACATGTTTATTATACAAGAGTGAAGAAAAATCCAAGAAAGCATTGCACATAGTAAAAGATTACATAAAATGAAAAAAAGAAAGGAAGCCCAAAATACAGCAAATACAATAAAATATAAAAGAAAGTATGTATCTGTTTATGCAACAAATGGTTTCTTGGAATGGGTTTCAAATTAAAACGTTTCTATATAATACTTTTAGTGCTGTATTTAAAATGATTCGAAAACTAAAACATAAAGTGGCATAAGGCAAATCCCAAATGAAATATATTTTTAAAAGTCCTAGAAAACAGATATCAGTATATTATTATAAGATAAAATATAATTCAAATTAGAAAACATTAATTTCAAAAAATATTATTCTTATTTAGAAACAGCACAATACAAAAGAAGCTATATTTCTCAGGAAACAATGAACCACTGTGAAATATGTAAGAGAATATCCAAATATATTAAAGGAAAGAGAAACAGAGAAAAAAAGGCAGAAATATTAAGAAATGTTACTCACTTTTTTGTGTAGCAAGAGTAAAATTAAAATAAATTAGTAGGTTTTTATATAGTTTTTCTACATGTCATAGGCAGTTTTAAGTGGTTTGCATGCATTCATTTATTCCTCACAACATCCCTCTCAAGTTGTATTCTGCCAACTTTTTAAGGTAAGAAATTGCCTAAATCCATGCATTTGGTTATGGAGCTTGAATTTGAAGCTAGGCAGCTGAACTCCAGAATTCACACTTGGATACACAACATTACTATAATTGTAGGTGACATAATTAAGATTTATTTAATAATTGTCCAAATGTGAACTTTAGTCATTTAACTGCATCTTTCCAAGTACTAATGGGAATGCTTGAAAAATTATATCATTAACAAATTTTAATAAACTCAAAACAAACTGACAGAAGTTGCCAACAACTAACAAAGTGAAAAAAATGTTAATAAAAGTTAAGATAATTCAACATAACAGGATTAATATTCCTGTTGTGGTGTGCAAACAAGACACTGAGGTGGCAGGTCTACTGCATAAGTCATGGTTCAGGGACGTGAAAACCAAGCTGTGTTTGACAAAGGAGAGAGATTAAGTCAAAGGAGCAGGCACAGGGCAGAGCGGCCAAAGCTGTGCAGGGAGTGGGGTGACCCCAGTAAGCCAGGGAGACACGTGAGAGTAGGTTTTGCGAAACTGCATATATCATTGTTTCTGCTACATTGGTGTAAGAGGAGAAGTCAAAAGATATGCCTGAAAAGATGATTAAAGTCAATCTTTTCTACAATAGAATATATCCTGAGAGAGCTGTTAAAATTGAATATTATTTCTATCAAAATGTTACATATGAAGTTTCAAAAGTAAAATTCATACCATAAAGCTTATGAAAATATAATAACAGGCCTCTGGCTAAATTATTCCTAGGAGCTTCCACATTATCCTGTTTCTTTTGGTATTTATTCTTTTTTTATTTAAATAGTACTCATATACTAACAGTTCTTTCCTTCTTTCTTTTTAAATTTCACACTTAGAATTTTTTGTCATGCTTCAAAATATTTGCTCAAGTTTGAGATGCATATTTCCCTGACTTATCTTATAGAAATAAAGACATAAAAAAAAATCATCTGCCTGAAGTCATAACAAGTCTTTTAAGTAAAGTCATGCAGTTTTTCCACATAAAGCAAGTAGAAGGGAGCCTGTATGATAATACCTAGAGCTCGCCCGTCATTAGGTTTTATTTTGTTTTTGTCTTATTTGCTGTAGGACAATATTATCATTTCTAGTTACTGTTAATATCCTATATAAAATTTGCAAGTACAGTGCCTTGCACCAAGTAATGAACAATATGTATTAAAAATATATTTAAAATAGTTATTCTGCATTGTAATCTATTTTAAATTAATTTTGCTTTTGTGGATTTATACAGAGCATTGAGATTCTGGAATTAGAGCTCACAACAGAAATTCCCAATATTTATTGTAATTTTATTTAAAATTTTTAAGGGGACTCCGTGGTGGCCCAGGGGACTTAGCACTATCTCTGCTGCAGCCTGGGTCCCATCCTCCACCAGGGAGCTAACCTACATGGTGCAGCAGACTTCCGTCTATTCTGCTGCGCCCCTCAGCAGTGTATTTCCGTCAATCTGCCTATTCTGCTCTCTACTCTGTCTCTGGGGAATCCTCTCACCACTGGCACCTCTGGCATACACTCCACTTCTTCTATGTAAAAATAAAAATATAGATTTTTAAAAATCTCATACATTTGACAACCTATAATATAAGGACTTATTTGTCATTCATCAACTCTCTATCAAATATATGATTTTACCTCTTTCTATTGTTCCATTATACTTCTACCTTATTTTTGGGTTAAATAGCTATTTAAAAAACTGTGGATATCTTTTATAGCTGAGATACACTTTGTGCTATAATTATTTTCTCTTTCATTCATTTTTTTAAAGTCAATAAAATTTTATTATTCATTTGTTGAGCTTTCTATCCACTCTATAAATAATTTACACTTGTTTTCAAATATAATTGAAAATAATTCTTGAATATACTCAAATATAACAGCTATTCTGCTTAGTTTTACTGTTCTCAGGACACTTTGTCCTTTTGCTTTAGCTGAACTCTTTTCAGTATAATTTAAATACTGTCATCTTGGTGATCCTGTTCTTTAAATAATATTACATCTTGTATATTTTGCATTCCTGTTTCCTTTTTACTGATTGATTCCCTGATTTTGGTGAAGTGCATTCACCATTAACTTTCTGAAGAAAAGCCTGGATTATGAATTAGATTCTGTTCAGCTTTATTGCTTAAGTATTTAGATTTTCTCTGAATTTCTAAATCATCTTAAGGGCTTAGGTTTTAGCGTTTCTCTGAAGTCATTATCATATACTATTAGTTAATTTACTTTTTTGGTTTTCCTGTCCTTTTTTTTTTTTTCTTTTTCCATTCACTTTCCCTTAGTGGCTTAACTCCTGCTTCATTCTGTTACTATCTATTAAAAAGGTAAGATAGGCAGTCTCTGTAATGGCCTCCTATAACCCCTGCCTCTGGGCATTCATGATCTTGTGCAACCTCCTCTTCTTAAATGTGACAGGAACCCAGTATCTCACCGCCAATGAATAGAATATCACAGATATAATGGAATGTTACCTCTAAGATTGGGTTACAAAAAGCCCTTGATTTTGTAGTTGTTTTCTCTTTCTTGCTCTCATTCTCAAGCAAATTTCCATATCATGAAATACCTTAGAGAGGAGTCCACACTGCAAATAGGAAGTTCTCTGATCAATAGTCATCAGGGAATGTAAACCCTCAGTCCAGTGGCCTGAAAAGAACTGAATTCTGCCACATGGATGAGCTTACAAGAGCTCCTCCCCCCATTAATCCTGTAGATGAGACTGCAGCCTTGACTGACACCATGGTTAACCAACAACTACTATATAGGGGGATGTTTATATATGACCCCTGTCCAATTTATATGTTGGCATTATAAAACACAAAGTGATTTTATTTGATGGTGGGGGACTTTAGAACGTGATTAGATCATGAAAGATATGTTCTAATGAGTTGGGCTAGTGCCAGAACATTTCTTTGCCTTTTCCGTCATGTGTGACACAGCAAAATGATGTCTACAAACCAGGAACTAGGCTTTCTCTAGATATTGTATCCACCTACCAGTGTCTTATCTTGGATTTCTTGCCTCTCAGCGCTGTGAGAAATTAATTTCTGTAGTTTAAAATATATTAACTATATTGATACTTTCTTATTGCAATCTGAATAGACTTAGACACTAACACACAGAAACTGTGAGATAATAAATCTTTGTTTTAAGCTGCTAAATTTGGGTTATTAATTTTGTAGCCATAAATAGTGAATATAGACAGACTTTAGGAAGCAACAGAGATAACTGCATGTATTTGATTTACCATGTTTGAACGGAAAACTGAAGGCTCTTCATTTCAAGTTACCAAGTAATTTTTTTAAAGAAAGCAAAATAATTATTTCAGTTACTTTTTGGAAAACTTGCGGGGAACATATTGCAGGAATGAGATTGGAAGAGAGCAGTATTTAGCAATCAGTTGTGAAGTGATGAGGACTTCAATTAAATCACTATAAGAAGATTGGAGCAGAGAAGGCAAATTTGAGAGCTATTAAAAGGAATCACTGATACAATGTGATTGCTGAATAGATATTGTGATTAAATAATAAGCAGATTCCTTAGGGATTCCTTGAGCCTATAAGTAGATCATGATTCTGTTAATTAGAATAAAGATGAAAGGAGCAAATGTAGAGAGGATAAGGATGGATTTAGTTTTGGACATTCTAAGTTTGAAATGCTCTGGTTCATCTGGATGAAAACAATGATAATAATGATAATTACAAATAGGATACATTAAGTGCTTAATTATTGATAGACCCAGTTTGATGTATTCTACATGGATTATTTTGTTTTATTGCTCACAATATTATTTAATAGGTACTTTCATTATTACAGTTTAATAAAATAATGAGGATAGGAGAGACTAAAGAGCTTGCCTAAAGGGAAGAGTGATTTTTGAATAATCATTTTAATAAAATGAGTATGTTTACAAAATTCAAAATCTCCTCTCTTCACCCCACATTGTTCTTATAGGACCAGTTCTCAAAAGAAAATAATTCATCATTGTCTTCAGAAATTCTGAATTTCTTTTGGTTGCCCTAAACATTTTTGTAATCATACAATTCTGGTCCTAATTACATGTCTGGGCCTATAGCCTAAAAGATAATTACAAGCATTTAAAATTTCCTGGTAAATTATTATATTTTGTGAATCAATTACATGTAGGGTATGTTGTTGATAGATGTAGAAGAGGACAGGTCTTTAATGATTAAATTTAGTGTTAAATTTAATCATTATAGTACTACCCTCCTGGGTGATGTATCTCACTTTCACTCAAGTGGATTATAATGTTGGCTATTTAAAACCAGGAACTTTAGTAATAAGAGGTTACATGGGGTAAGAGTCACTTCAACTTAATTGTGCTTTTGAAAAAGTATGGTCTAAAGGGTGTTCTGTAAATATCACTGAATTTGGTTTATTTTGATTTTACTTTAAGAAATGATATTCTACAAACTGCTTCTTGGATTGAACAGAAAAAATCATTACATATCTGAAATGATAAATTTGTCAGGACATGTACATTGTCAAGCTGTACGTAAAAGAGAGAAGCATATCTGGAAATTCTCTTACCACCACTAGAAGCTTTTTATTAAGACGAGTAAATAAACTTTCATGATTATTTCAGAGCCTATGGTGACCATAGAAGATATTTAGACAATTAGAGCTACAGAGATATGGAAGCTAATGGTCAAGGCTAGGGAAATTAATGGAAGACTTGCTCACAGGCACTAATTCAAACAATTTCAATTAATTGAGTGAGCTCTTGTCTGAATTGTTTGCATTGTTTTATTTTTCACCAATTTCCCAAACTTGTCTCAATGCCTTAGGAAATTAGCTGACTCTTTTACTTCCAGTTTTTGATATGAAAATGTTAAAATATATAGCAGGAAATAGTGTGACTAGCACATACTCTTCATCTAGGTTCAGCATTTCTAAATGCTTGTCATGTTTGTGTGTGTGTAAGTGTGTTTACATGCCCCTGTGTGTGTGTGTGTGTTAATTTATCCTTGCACATTTTAGCATGTTTTTATAGGCGTAAGGATTCTTTAGGGACTCTGTTTTTAGCGTCAATAAAAAGAGGGCGCTTATAATGATTGAGAACACAAGCATTAGAGAGCTAAGTTTGAATTCTGACTGCTACTTATTGGATATCTGTAACTATATTAAGTTTCACAGACTCAGTTTCATATACAAAATGGGCATGAAGGGCCTTCCTGGTGGTGCAAGGGGTTAAGCCTCAGCACTATGAAGTTATCCGCAGCCACTACAGCAGGAGTTTGATCCCCGCCCAGAGAGGTGACACACATGACACAACAGACCTCTCCTGCCTTGCCCGCTGCTCCCTTCAGCAACAGTGTATTTCAGTCCATTGCCTGTCCTGCTCCCCACTCTGTCTCTGGTAAATCCTCTCACCCCCTGCATCTCTAGCCTATACTACAGTGCTTGTATGCATAAATAAATAAATAAAAATTAAAAAAAAATAAAATGGGGATGAAATACTTTTCTTCCTGACAGAATTATTATAGGATCAAATGGGAGTCTATGCAAAATATATTCAGCTGATGCCTTGTAAAAATTGAGTGCTCGGTTAACAGTGGAATTATTATTAGGTACTTGTCATCTCTTTCCAACCTTGCCTCACTGCTTCCTATTCCATTTAAGATGTATTAAATACTCACATTCAAAATGAAATCAAATTATGACTCATTATTGAAATTTGAAGAATCCTTGGAAAAGTTTTAATTCTGTGGATCAACATATCTTTACTTGATTCAATTTAAAAGTATTCTCGAAAGAAAAAGCAAACAGAAAGACTTCCTGCTTGCATTATACTTTGCTGAGATTTACTGATGTAGTTTCCTTCTGCTCTAGTTAAGACTGCATTATTTAGGAAGGCTTTCAAAAATAGTTAGGATCTGGGAACTTTTAAACAACCCACCTTCAAATTAGCTTATAGCCAATGAATAGTGTTTGCCATTAGAAAGAAACCTTTTATCTTTTGACTATTTTCTCAGAGAATTTAATATGAGTAATTGGGAGGCAGCTGGAACCCTTTGACAGCTCTTAGAGAAAGAAGCAGGATTTCCTTGGAGAAGGATTACTAATACTCTATTTAAGAGAAAGAGGGCCTATCTTAGGGTTGAGTCAGTGAGACTGGCTTCCCAGGGTGAAGAGGTTGCTGTTACTTTTTGAAGAAAACTACTGAGTTGGTTTCATGATGAATATTTCTTTATCCAGAGTAAAGGGAAGAAAGAGCAAGCATTTATAGAATTTTTTTTTTGTCAGAATACTGTGCTAATGCCATGTGTGTATTTGTGTATGTGTGTTAGTATTTCAAATCTTAATGAATCCCTATCATGACGTTAGGCAATATTCAATGTCATTTTTCATACATACAAATGAGGATGCTGGGGAATTTGAAATAGTGTATTTTGTTCAGTGTCACGCAATTGGCCAATAATAAGTATGGTAGTAACTCAAACTCAAACCTCTACTTCTAAAATTGGTATTTTTTCCAATGTAACAGTAGTCCTTAAAGTGTGAGCCTTGGCCCAGTAGCAGGTATATCACTTGGAAGAAATGTAAATTTTCAGGTCTTAACCTAGATCTTCTAAACCAGAATCTCTGGGATAATGTCCACTAATCCATGAATTATCAAGGTATTCATATGATTTTAATGCACATTAAAGAGTAAGATCCTTTCCACAGTATTTGTTCTTTTTTCACATTATAATATATTAGCATTTGGAATTTTGAGAAGGAAATAGGTGTTGAGGCTTCCAGATCCAACTTGGCACTTACTGTATTGACATTCTATCTGAGGTTATTATAATCACAGGCAAATCACAAAAAAAGGTAGAGGGCTTTTCTGTTTTTCTAGGAACCACCAGAGAACCACCCTAAATCATGTACAGTATTGTAAACCAATGGTATTTCAATAAAACATATTATAAGAAAAAAAAGAAGAATCAAAGAAGTCATGAGCCTCTGATTGTGAGACTGAGGAAATCCACTAAGTTAGGGCTTTTTTGAGAAGAACTCATTTATGGAGAGGAAGGTTGGATCATGCTTTTGCAGAAAGCAGGGAATGGTTTAATGAGAATACTATTTGAATGGGTATTTTTAGCTGGGAACTGTTAATTTTAGTGTTCATTGGAAAAGGATTCTTTAGAGAATAATTTAAAAATATATGATAATTGGGGCATTCTGGTAGCTATGATTTTTCTTATACAAAATAAATATAATTTGTTTCTTTCTACGTTACTAACTTCTAACACAATTTTCTTCTAACCCAAAGTGGGCAGCATCTTCAAGTTGGACCATAGTTGCCTTTCTACTACACTCTCAGTACTACTTAATAAGCACATATTGATGATCCACAAAAGGAAAGGCAGTGGATTAGCATCATAAATTCCATAGTTGAAAATCTAAGTCAAATGAAAAAACATGTATATAATAAAAATAAATCTAAATTCTTTGTGGCCCTAGACTCTTAGAAAACATATTGGGATGTTTTAGACAAAATTTTGGTTTTTGATTATGCATATTAACTCCAACCTGCAAGCTAACGGGTAAAGTGTTAAATTACCATTTACCACAAATCAATTGAAAATAAATATGGTAAGCAGATGTGACATTATAACTAGGGGAAGTAGAAGCAAAAATTAAATGCTTTTCCATAAACAAATGAACAGATGCATAGAAGAAAATAAGACCAGCAAAACAAATAAACATTTGGAATAAGAATTTTTAAATTAAAAAATGAAGTAAAAGGGAACAATGGTCCTAAATTGAGTTAGCTGGTGTGGTGCAGTGTTGTCCATTCATTTCCTTGGCAAATATCATTTTTAGGCATCTGTGATTAGCAGAAAGTCTATTAGTTTTCCAGCTCTGACTTTCTCCCAAATTTAGACCTCATTCATGCCTGACTGTGTGTGGGAGGAGTGTTGCATCGATCCAAGCTTTTTGGACATTTGGTATTCAAGATGTCAAGTAAATGTAGTAGAACTTGGGAAGTGGCCACGGTGGTCATGTTTGTGGTTTCCACAGTCCCAGAGGCTTTGGACTGCCAGAATAAATTTGGCAGTAGTAAGGTGAGTTCCCGCCAGTGTGAGGTTTAAGCCTTATTTGGAACAATTTTTGAGTGACTTGTTGATTCAGAATTTCACTTTTGTCACCACCATACTGAATAAGAAAAATATAGAAATAAATATTAAAGTTTTTAAGATTAAAAAGAAAAGATCTAATGGACTCTCTTAAGTTTTCCATAAGTAGAGTTGTGAAGTTCAGAGTTAAATAAACTTTCTGTAACCTCTTTTATATCTTTAGACAATTTATGTGTTAGGTCTTCTAGGTAATTTTGATGCATAGTAAAGTGTGAGAACCATGTGGACAGACATGTCCTCTTTCATTTGTGATAGCATCTCTGTAATATTAAATGTTCATTTCTAGATTATAACCACATAGCAAAAGACCCCATTTGAATCCTGGCTGGGTCACTAAACTACCTCTGCTACACTGGCAAATGCATTTATTAGTTCTTACACAATAATTCTAGAAAGTTGTAAAATTGGTTAATGATTGCTTCTTACAGAGTGGTTGTGTTGCCAGTGGAAAAAAAATCATTGATGTAGTCACTGATATTTCCTGAGCACCTACTGTGTATCTGGTATAATGTTGGAAACGAGTGAACATAGAACATATACAAACAACAGAACACAGTCCTATTCCTTAAGAAATAAAAACAAATGTTAACACTGCATATGTACTACTATGGGGTAAGTTGAGGGGCTTAGCCATTCTACGTATGTAGTAGTGAACAGAAATCAGGAATAGCTTTCTAGAGAGATGTTCTGTTGATAGAAATTGCAATGAAAATAAAACAAAAAAGTATACTATGTGTGTAGTGGGTGTAGCATTATGGGTGAAAGGGAAAAGCTTGCAAATTATAGTGCAAGTGGCTGGTGTTCTAACTGAGGCTAAGATGAAGTCCTGAAAGATGAATATGGATATGTGAACTGCAACCAAGTCAACAAAGGTTTTAAATTTATCTGTAATATCCTTAGGAATGTAGATTCAGCAGTGAAGAATTTATAAGGACATTGGCCCATTAAATTCATGTTTTGTAAAGATAATCATTTACATTACATAATATGGTCTTGGACTTTATATTGGTGGTTGTTGCTATTATCTGGCCAAGAGATCATGATAACCTAAACTAAGACAATGGCAACATATAAGGTAAGAATGATATTTCATATTAAGGATATGGACTCTATAGGATTTGAAAACTAATTGGATGGGTATGATTGAAAATATTTATTAAGACCAGTTTTCCAGACCATGTCAGTTTATTTATACAAAGTTAATTTTTAAAGTTAGTTGACTGTATTTTTTAATTCTTAAAATTATTTTTTTGAAAATCGGTTTACAACATTGCATATGATTTGGAGGCATAGACTTCACACTCTTTAGATTCATTTTTATAATCAGTTTATCATGGATTGAGATCTCTCTGGACTGTTAGCAATTTATCTTCCTTAAAATGTCTTACAACCCCTGAGGAATTTTCCAAGGTTCTGCCTTTTGTGTGCTCAAGGTAAGGTCTCTGAAGTCCTTCAGCTCTGTTTCTCAGATCTTCTGATAGTCTCTGGTCTTTGGACACACAGGTCCTCTGCTGGGTTGATGGTTGCTATTCCTCTGCAGACTAACTTTAGCCCTCCACTCTGTGGTCAGACCTCAATGATGCATGGGACCCCATCTGATTTAGAAATGCTAATTTTGAAATTTAGAACTATGGCCAGACCATACTTTTAATGATATGTTTTCAGAGAACCAGGAACCAGGCCTATACAATAGAAATTAATTTACAATACAACATAGATTGCATCTCATTCTAGCATTCCTTTTCTTCCTCATTCACTGTCTACTATTTTTCATGTGATCAGGTGTATCTGAATTGCCACATTGAAGTTTCCCAGGGTCGCCACACCTTGTATTCAGATTACATTTCTCTTCAACTTCAGAGAAAAAAGTTGCCCCCTCATCCCAAATTGTGATTTGTAACATGAATCAGTTTTTTTTTTTTTTTTCCCCTGAGCTTAAATGACAAAGAGTATGTCCATTTCTCTTCAGGAAATTTCTCATCTCATTTCACAATTTTAGGATTTGTTCCTATGATCCCCCCAAAAAACATTACATATATTAAAATATCAGTATATTTCTCAGAATCTAGATTATTTAGTTTTAAATAATACCATATATAAAGCAGGAAGAGCTTTGACTTATACACTAATAAGACATAGTTTAGTTTTTTTTAATCTCATTTCACCAGTGATTTAATAATCTTGAGGTTAAAATTCATTCATGACAATCTTGCAATTATATTTAAATACATACACATAAATGGTTTTACTAATTATAATAAATTTGAAAAATATATATGCTGTTACTTTTTATGAAAAAATAAGACCACAATTATTTAATATAACACAGTGAATATTAAAGAAACAGGTTACTCCTGATCTATGATGATATAAGGTCTTCTTTCTGAATATGATTTTATAAGACATCAGAAATACCATTATCTGAAACATAATCTGCTTGTGACAGCTTGCTTCACTAAATCATCAAACCCTTACACAGAAATGATTTTTACTGGAATTTATCTAATTAAAGATCTTCAATAAGGTGAGATGAAAAGGAAATTAAATATTATATTACCTTTATCAGAGACATTCTTACTTCTCTTTATCCTTATCCTTATTTTAGAGAATAAACACTACTGTTTTCCTGAAGGTAAAACAACATTTTTTAACAAAATTAATATTGAGAGATTTTATAAGCATACATAATGGTTCTATAATCTATACAATATATGTTAATAAATCATAAGACAGATATTTCTAGCTTCTAGAAACTGACAATTTAAGGTAAATAGTACTAATATGAGCATATAGGATATTTTATTAAAAGTACCCCTAAGAAAGAACAATACACAGTTATGTAAAGATAGTAAACAATTGAAAATAAACCATAGGAATGTTTTCGATTTGAAAGAA
This sequence comes from Galemys pyrenaicus, assembly GCA_019455555.1. Classification (NCBI taxonomy): domain Eukaryota; kingdom Metazoa; phylum Chordata; class Mammalia; order Eulipotyphla; family Talpidae; genus Galemys; species Galemys pyrenaicus. The sequence goes on from JAGFMF010012279.1 coordinate 7,226,921, forward strand.
AAAGGAATTCCTTTATTTTTTTCTTCAATTAAAAAAAAAAAAGTTATCCATAGAATCCACAGAATATTAGAGGATTACAGAATACTTTCCTAATCCATAAAGCTTTTCTACATTGCTAGTCTTACCAGGTTTGTTTTCTAGAAAATTTAGGATATTAAATCTCTATATTCAATACTTAGTTAGTTGTACCTCCCTAGGAGTTACCCCTCCCTTTTTTTTCTAGGCAATTCTAATCTGTTCCCCTATTGTCTACTTTGTAAATTAAGATTTCCTTGAATGCACTATCCTTTGGCAGTGGTCCAAGATTTACTTCTTTTTTTTTTTTTTTCTTTGAGAAACACTGATTCCATCTTGAATGTGTTTTACCAAAGAGGGGTTACCCCAACACATGTTGACCATTTTAATCCATGAGTGAGAAGATACCCTCTCATAGGTTTCTAGTCCTCTTGCTCTCTTCTTTATCAATATCCACCTCTCAACTTTGCCATAGTTAATAATATGCCATAGTTAATGACATATGCCATAGTTATTGCCAAATTGTGATGTGGCATAGTGTTCCCTTAGGGTCAACTTGTGAACACTTGGAAATATATTTTTTAATATAACCTTGGTATTACTGGTTTTACATTAGATGTTAGCAAGAATTCTAACTGGTCTAATATGAAATGGGGATTCTTCTTGTAGTTTTTTACTGAAAGTATTTTGGGAAAATTAATGTTTTTGTGTAGCTTCTGGTTCTGAATTTGTATCTCATAGAACCTTTTCTATTACACAAATAATCAAAAGCAAGTATATTTGTTGGCATATCTCCTGTATATTTTTAGGTTGAAAGAATATCTTTTTCTGCATTAATCAGGGCTCTTAATGTTGTAATTTATAGGATCCCAATCAAAATTGGTTTAAGCAAAATTAGATTTATTGAGTTCCATAACTAGAAAGTCCAATGTGGGCCTCCCTGGTGGCGCAGTGGGTTAAGCAATGCACTATGAAGCAAACCACAGCCACCACAGCATGAGTTCAATCCCTGCTGCTGGCCAGGGAGGGGATCCATATGGCATAGCAGACCTCTCCTGCCTTGCCCTGAGCAGTGTGTTTCGGTCAGTCTGCCTGTTCTGCTCTCTACTCTGTCCTCTCACCTCCCTGGACTCTAGCCTGTACTCCAGCTCTTATATGCATAAATAAATAAATCTTTAAAAAAAAAGTCCAATATTCTTTTCTGAAAATTAGAATAAAATATCTTTTAATCTCAAATTCAGTTCGTGTTATGTCACCATTCCTTAACCATCACTAACCATGCAAATGCAATATTCCAAATTTCTGGGTCTAAGTCACCTGACATTGGAAAATAGAGTCAAGCTTAACAGAAGCAAGTGGCCTAAGATGAAAACTATGATGTGATTATCAGAAAATGCTAGGGAGCAAAGACAATTGTTGTTCACTATAGTCTCTATGATCAAACTATGTGGTAAAGTCCAAGAAAATAATGGGCTGAAAATTTCAATGACTCAAATGTGGAAAGATAACTACTATATGAATTTGAAAAGAGTATTAATTTATATAGTATGATCTTCTGGGCATTATGATATTGAGACAGATAAAAATGTAGGAGGTTTTGGGGGTATACAATACCTGTTACAATACATATTTTTTTCAAAGGTCAGCTGTTGTCTTAAGCACAAAAAGATTTTCTCACATCAGGAAGACAATGTTTGAATATGACACAGAAATTATAACTATCCCAATAATTGCCTATCTTTAAACCTCCAAATGGCCTCATTATATTGACATGGGTAACATTTTAAAATGCCACTGCCTATTAAATATAGTCTATATTCATTACAAAAAAATGCCTCTGACATATACTCTAGAACATTTCTACAACTGAGAGCTGAAAAGTACATATTGAACATATTGTCTACATTTTATTTAAAACGAAAAACAATTTCAGAGGGAGCAAGGAAAATATCAATAATAAAGTATTTTATTCTCTAGTAAAACCTAGATTATGTGAATCCATTTTGGTAAATAAAAATCTCCAGGGTTCAGTTACTTAGACAGATAAAGATGATAAAGTTTACCCTTCACAAACATATTTTTTGAAACTTTATTTTCCAGTAAGCAGACAATTTTTTGCCAATGTCTGTATTTCTAATTGTGACTATGCAAACAGAAGAAAATTATGAAATACGGATATTAGTGAAATAGTGGACTTTAGTTCTTTCTTTATGAGAAAAAGCCAAATATCCATAATTATGATTATAAAACCTTGAATTTTGACCAGATTTGTTATGAATTAAATTATGTGCCTTCAAAATTCATGTTTGGAAGGTCTAGCACCTAGCAATTCAGAAAGCAGCCATTTTTGTATATAGGTCTTTAAAGAAATGATTAAGTTAAAATGAGACTTGTTAGGGTGATCATAATGCAATATGAATTGTGTCCTAATAAGAAGAGGATATTTGGATACACGAGCAACACCAGAGGAGGACCAAGTGAAGATATCAGAAAAAGATAGCTATCTATGAACCAAGGGAAGAAGCCTCAGAAAAACTAAGCCTGTTGACATTATGATCTCAGACATTTAGATCTGTGTAAAATAATTTATTTTTTTATGCTACTGAATCTGTGGTATTTTGTTTTGGTAGCTCTATAAAACTAACAATGGGTTTAGAAACACTGGGGCTCATGATAGAACAATAAAAGCATTAATTGCTAAATATTGCCTTGGGTTAGGTAGCTTATCACCAGTCATTGAATTAGCATTGTGCCAGGACCAAAATATAAAAACAATAGAAAAATGTGTTATGTAAGAGTGGTATTGACATGATTTGGCTAGAGGATAGATATGAGTGATGAGGGCTATTGAAAAGGGAGGAAACAGGACAATGGCTAGGTTCTAAGTTGAGGAACCTGGTAGGTATCATCAACTGAAATGGAAGCAGGTTTGAGGGTGCTGTTTCAGTTGAAGAACATTAATATTAGTTACTGGTAGAGTTGTCAAATGTTTCTGAGAGGGAATAATAAGAAAGTTAGGACTAGCAACTAAAATATAAACAGAAGACTTGTTTGAAGTCCATTGCAATGATAAAGGTGAAAGCTTTTGGTAATTTTGTTCTGGAGGGGATTAGAAGTTGAAAATTTGGAATTAATTTTGAATTTTCATCAACAAATCTTACTGCTTGATTGGATGCAGGAATCAATCTAAAGGTAGTAAGATTTGCTTGTCAGTATGATTGGTTGTAATAGAAATGAAGGCTTTCTCCAGGTTTTCATGTAGAGCAACAGAAAGAAAAGATTGTCATTTAGTAATATAGGGCAGACTTGGGAAAGACAAACTGTTTTGTTAAGTGGATGGAGGGAGATTACCAATTGATTGTTATTGGCCTTGCCCATTTTGATTTACCTTTTAATCAAGCAAGATAATACATTGACTACAGATCATAAAACCAAAGCAAGATAAACAAAAAGGATGCCATATACAAGTTGCTGAAACTTATGAAAAAGCAGCCAAAGAATAAAAGCATCCAGGGAAAAAAGACACATACAAAATGTAGTTGATGTCTCCTAAAAAAAACACTGGAAATACTTCTATAAGTTGTACACCAAGGGGATTTTATAAGTAGATGCTTTTCCAAAGCTCACCTTGGTCTTCTCTCTCTATTCAAACCAAACTCCTTTCTTTATTTTAATTACGTAACTTCTCACCTTGTGCCTTTGTTTTTGTGGTGGACCGTGCTCCTCTAAGCTTTCCTCTTTTATCAAAGGGGTCTTGGTGTGTTCCACACTTATTGGACTGAAACTCAGTTGACTCTGGCAAGCAGAGGGTGTACCACACAGACTGTGCTTCCAGCATTGCCTACCAATGGCTGCCACAGCCACCACCACTACCACTGCCTAAAACCTGTGAGGGGCTTGAGTCTCAACTCACCCACTTGAATTTTCATAAGGCAGTGTCAAAATCTCTCTTCTGCTTGTTCTTCCCACTGTTATTGGGCTCATTCTGATCTAGGGACACTGTCTGAAATCTGTTCAATCTGTTTATTCTTTTTCTTCTAGGTGAGCTTTTCTTGCCCACTCAGGTCAGAAAACTCTCAGTTACCTAGATGTGCCCTATTTGCATCTGTACTCCATTTCTGAAAAGTCTCTCCAGTGAAATTCAGGGTTCCCTAGGATCATGGGTGGCTATGCCCTATGTTATTGCTTGGATTGGGTATCTAATTTCCTTGGCATATTCTCCTTTGCCTCTTCCCTCTCCTTCCCTGCAATGTCACCTACCTTAGTGTAAGGCCTCCATGGTAATGTCCTAGGCTTCTGTTGGGTATCTTCCAGATATTCCTTGAGGAAATATTTATTTATATAACTGTGTTTACAGGGAAAGGGGATTCTAATCTCTCTGTTCTACTATGTGAGTGCCATATGTTTCTTGAGGATCTCAGTGCCAGGAATTTTAAAAGAATATTGTATAAAGAATATTTTAGAGGGTTTCTTTCCCATTAGTTGACTATCCTTATCAGGAATGATTGCTCTACAATATGTTCTCTCCCTTTATAGTAACAAATATTCAAAATTATTATTACTATAAAACTATATGCATCTGGTATGCTCATGTGGTATATGATAGCTCATTAGCTACAAGTAAGATCTGGATTTCCTCTAAGCTGAATTATCACTTAGAAAAGAATTCCAGCTTAAAGATGGGGACTTAGGTGATACAGTGAACACAATTCAAATTTTTCTTATCCTTTTCTTTTGTTGGCATTATTTCCTTTTTCTCCCCCCCCACATTAAACACTTCACTAAATTTATTATAGTTGCTATTTAGATTAACAATTACCAATTATGTTAATTTCAAAGTACCATTCAAATTTTATATCTTAATTTGTTACATTATCACTAATTAGAATATTAAGTCTAATTAATAGATTATGTGTAAGTTAAGACAATTCAGTTCATTTTTTAAAGCCTACATATTTTTTACTAATTGGCATAATAATCATTAACTTGTGTTTAGCTGTAATTTGTCACTTAGTAAAGAATAGTTCATTTCTGTGTGACACATAGGAAAATTGATGGATAAACTAGAGTTAATTTTTACACAATTGTGTGATTACATCCAAGTTGAGTTAATAGATAGATATCTTGTAATCATGCTTTTAAAGACAGATAAAGGAAGTCCTTTTTAAAAAGATAATAACAAGCACCACATAAAGCAGAAAATATTAAAAATACTCAGCACAAACATTTTAGAAATTTAGACCTTTCATATGATAGTTAATGTACATTTTGGTGGGTTAGTAGCCTATCAGGATTATCATATTTGTTATGAACAAAGGGAAGAGATTTACACATGGGAATTCCTAATACTTTTAACTGTTTACCGAGAGTAGATTTCTTCTGTTGTAAATATTGAAAATAAATTTAATATAAGAAATGTAGAAGAAAAAGATAGTTATAATAGAAATAAATAATTAAAAAAGTTAAAACAAGAGGGTTTTAAAAAATGGTCTGGGTCCCTAATCTTGCATCTTTTGTTTTAAAAAAGTTTACCTGTATCATAAGAAATTAATGAATAGTCCTGTCGAACTGACCATTTCCACTGAACTGTTGGAATGAAAATATGAATATGTATGCTGCTATTGTATAATACATGACAAAACATATGTTTAACCAGCATAACATTTTACTTCTTATACATGCTGGAGTACATTCATCCTTACATTAGTTTTCTTTCTTTTTTTTTAAATTTGAAAATGATTTTAAATTTCTTTCTTTTTTTAATCAAGGTAATATTAGAATTCCCCCCACCATACATTAGTTTTCAAATTGGTCTTATTATGTGTGATAGAGGCTCCCTTGGTGGTGCAAGGGGTTGAGCACTGCACTATGAAGCATCCACAGCCACTGAAGCACTAGTTCAATCCCTGGTCATGAGGTGACGCGCATTGCCAAGCAGACCTCTTCTGCCTCACCCGCTGCTTCTCTCAGCAGTGTATTTCAGTGGATCTGCCTGTTCTGCTCTCCATTCTGTCTCTAGTGAATCCTCTCTCTCCCAACACCTCTGGCCTATACCCCAGTTCTTGTATGAATAAATGAATATTTAAATAGTGTGGATAAAGGATTAATTAAATACATTTTGGTAAATTTAATTTAGATAAACTTGATAATAACTGTACATTTGAATAGATTTTCATTTTAAGCTATGTTTTCTTTCAATTAGGATAACTTGGAATGAATATTATAATTTTTGAAAACTAATACACACATACATATGTGTATATACACACATTATTAACATAAAATATTTCTAAATAAATAAAATCCTTCCTTTCCAAAGATATGATTAGTTACCATGTCAACACAACTTTGTTTGAAGCTAGTTCATTTCAAAGTCCCACTCTGACACACAGGGGGTTTTACTACAAATATCTCTGTTTCCACACTCCCACTAAGTACTAAGATAGAGAAAGGATAGAGGAAAGGGGAAATACAGAAAAGCATAGATTCAACCACAAGTTTATCCCAGCTACATCCTAGATAGTCCACTCTGAATGACAGATAAAAGCAGAACTGATTTGTTGTTCTCTTCAGTACGTTTCTCAGAAGTGCCACAGATAACAGTTTTGAAGGTAATATGTCAACAGTACTGGTATTAAAACTATGAAACTAGAAGAAGTGTGTAAAAGTAAGACCTAGAGACTGTCAGAGGATTATATTAGTTATACCAATGTCATCCCCAGCAATCAACTGCTGAACCTGTCCTTTGGCTGGTCCTTCGATAAGGAGCCCTCCTAAATTCTCCCATACCCTCTACCTAAATATAACAAAGAAATCCAGGACCCGGTGAAATGGCGGTAGGAATTCCCTGGGGACTACAAATGATGTTAAATATGATTAAATAAATAAAAAAAAATAGAGCATCTCCACAGGAAAACAAAACAAAACAACAACAGAACAAAGCACAGTATCACAGTTTGCCTCTTAGATTTAAAAAATACATAGTTTTTTTAAAATATTTGGAGTTTGAAGAAATATGAAATCACACACATGCAGAGGGAGGGAGGGAAAGAGGGAGGAGGGGGAGAGAGAGACAGAGAGACAGAACATCTAGAGGCAGAATTCCTTCTTCCTCATGGGACCTGTCTTTCTCTTAAGATCATCAACTTCTTGCATAAAGTTTACCCACATTATGGAAGGTAATCTGATTTACTTAATATCAACTGATTTAAATGTTAATCACAACTAAAATATCTTCAAAACAACATCAAGACTGGTGTTTATAAAGGTCTCTGGACACAGTAGCCTAATTACTTTGATGCAGAAGTTTAAATGAGACACTGAGTTTCAATTACAAAAAACTTAAAAATCTGTTTAACTCATCATCTCATGGTGGACACTGAAAGAAAAGAGAAGGGGAGATGAGGGACAGATATAAGGTCAACAAACTAGAATGCATTTGGAGAAGCAAGGTAATATATACTTATAAAATGTCCAGGGAGTTGAAAGTAGGAAGTGGATAATTTCAACTGAATAAAATAGGTGCATTGATGCTAAAGATACCTTCCTCTTGTCCAGGAATTTGGCCCAGAAGAGCAATTTCTCTAGTCAGAGAAAAATTTAAAGGATGCGTGAAGCTCTACCTTGGGACTCATGTGGAACTTGTTCTAGGCTCAGTTCCAAAATACTTGCAAACTTAAGCTGGGATTCAATTTTATCATGAAACCAAATATGCATTGGGATCTTTCTTAGATTTTTTAAAGATCTCTTACCCCAGATAGATTTTATTTTATGAGCATTATATATAACTATTTGTTTGATTAAATGTGCAGAATTTGGGGAAGTCTGTTTTTAACTGTCTTAGATTGTGAGCTATGCAGTTTTTCCATCTGAAATTTTCATAATAGAATCTTAGCTTCAGCAAATTGCAAAGGTTTTTTTTGTTGTTGTTGCAGAGTTTTGGCAGCTAAATTCACTGAGCACTGTGAGCTGTCTTTCAATAGCACACTGCATTAGAGAAACAGTTTTGTACCCTCAGGGTTTTGGAGTTTCTTTGTTCAGCAAAGAATTGAATCATATTCCTTAAAGTGGATCTATTTCTTTCAAGGCTTAGTTTAAATGATCATTGACAAATCAAGCTAGACACTAATTAGCCCGCCTATTAAAATTAACGTATTTTATATGTATTAATGGGACTATCACAGGAGACATACTGTCAATCTAGATTTCAGAAAGGAATGTTTCATACCTTCCAAATAATTTGTGCTGCAAAAAGTTTCTAGAATCCTATCTCATCCTGAACTAGTCTGCTTATTGTTGTTTGTGCGTAGGTCAGGCATCTGGCCTTCTATTTCCTTGATCTCTTCAAATTTTTTTCCTATCTTAAGTCCTTTGTATTTCTTGTTGACCAGACCTAGAAAACTATTTCCTAAGATTTTATCTGCTTCTCCTTCAAGTTTTAACATCTATTTTACCTCATAGGAATATTTTTGGGGGGCTGTCCCATTTACAACATGCTTTTCCCTCACCCATTTCTCAATTTTCATCCATGCTTTCTAACACAACACACTTTTTATTTCCATCATGACTGATACCAAAATATTAAATTATTTTGTTTATTTGTAACAATGATATCTTTTGTCCCCTCTAGAAAGTTACTTGCTAGAATAAGAAATTGGCCTACCTCATTTTCACAATTCCATTCTTTTTTTTTTCTCATTAGATTTATTTAATTGTATTTGACAACATTTATAGTCCCCAGGGAATTTCCACCACCATTTCACCCATGCACCATCACCTCAGATCCTTGTGCTCTTTATGTCCTCCTCCCTGTCTTTGCCCTGCTCTCCCTCTGCCCCCCCAACCCCCACCATGTTCCCTTTGGTCTATCTTTAACATTTTAACATTTTGATCTTGTTGAGTTTGTTTGTTTGTTTTTGGTTGTAATTGCCCATTTCCTTGAGCTTTCTTTTTTTTTTTTTTCTAATTTTTTGTTGTGGTTGGTTTCTTTCACATTCCTCCTAATAGTGAAGCCATCTGATATTTTTCTCTTGCATTCTGACTTGTTTCAGAGTATAATTCCTTCTAGCTCCATCCATGTTTCTATAAATGGCCCTATCTTATCATTTTTGATTGTTGAATTGAATTCCATTGTGTATATGTACACATCTTCTTGATCCAGTCTTGGGCATTTGGGTTGTTTCCAGGTCTTACCAAATACAAATAGTGCTACAATAAACATAGGGGTACAAGTACTCTTTTGTATCAGTGTTTTTGTGACCTTTGGGTAGATCCCTAGGAGTGGGATTGCCAGATCATATGCTAGTTCCATCCCTAATAGACCAAGGAACCTCCATACGGTCTTCCATAGTGGTTGGATTAACTTTCATTCCCACCAGCAGTCTAATAGAGTTCCTTTTTCTCCACATCCTTACCAACATTTATTGTTGTTGGTTTTTTTGATGTGTGCCATTCTTACCAGTGTAAGGTGGTACCTCATTGTGGTTTTAATTTGCATGTCCCTGCTTATGAGAGATGTTGAGCATTTTTTCATAAGCCTGTTGGCCATTTGTATGCCCTCTCAGTGGTGTCTTTAAAGTTCTTCTGCCCATTTTTTATTGGGTTGTTTGTTTTGCAGACATGATAGTATACTTGGAAAACACTAAAAGCTCTACAGAAAATCTAATTAAAACAATCAACCAGTTTAGCAAAGTAGCAGGGGATAAGATCAACACACAAGTCAGTAGTCTTCCTATATACAAACTACAAATCTGAAGAAGAAGAAATCAAGAAAAATATTCCTTTCACAATGAGGCCAAAAAAATCAAATACTTGGGAATAAACTTAACAAAAGAAGCAAAAGAGCTATATAGAGAAAATTATAAAACACTATTGAAATAAATAGAAGAAGACATGAAGAAATTGAAAGATATCCCTTGCTCATGGATAGGAAGAATCAACATTATCAACATGGCCATCCTTCCAAAAGCAATTTACTGATTCAACACTATTCCAATAAAAATCTCAATGACATTCTTCAAAGAAATTGAACAAATATTAATGAAATTAATATGGAGACACAGAAAAATTTGATTAACCAAAACTCTCCTGGCTAAAAGGAAGGGGGTTCGAGGTATCACACTCCCAAGCTTCAAACTTTACTACAAAGCAATAGTAATTAAAACAGCTTGGTACTGTAACAAAGACAGACACACAGACCAATGGGACCATATAGAAAGCCCAGAAGTAAAACCACACATATATGGACACATGATCTTTAACAAAGTAGGAACAGCTTATTCAATAAATGGTGCTGGCAAAACTGGTCGGCCACAGGCAAGAAAATGAAACTAGACCACACCTTACACTATGCACAAAAATCAAATCAAAATGGATAAAAGATTTGAATGTAAGACCTGAAACCATAAAATATATAGAAGAAAACATAGGTAAAATGCTACAAGACACTCAGTAACGCCTTTGAATATGAATCCCCCAAAGCAATAAAAATGAGAAAGAAGATAAATAGATGAGACTATATCAAGTTAAAAAGCTTCTGTACAGCAAAAGAAACATTAATGAAAACAAAGACTCCCCACTGATTGGGAAAATATCTTTGCGCCCTATACAACTGACAAGGGACTGATCGCAAAAATATACAAAGAACTCTTAAGACTCACAATTCCATTCTTAGCACAAAATGAAGACGAAGTCATGCTTCTTGAAGAAATAGTAGAAACACAACAATGTGTTCATGACAGTCCAACTAAGTTATTAAAAGTAAAGTTCTCAGAAAAAGTCAAGAAAAGAATAAGATTTTAGTTTCTGTTTTAAGTAATATGTCAATATTGATAAATCATCAGACTGAAAACATGGACCAATCATGGAATTGACAATATGTTGCACACCTTTGGATATTTTGTTTATATCATATCAATGACACCAAAAACTGGTCAGACTGTAGAGTGAGCAAGATATCTTTGTGAAGGTGTTTCTTTCAAAGAAGCTATTACGTTGTTACCTAGCATCCCATCTCACTCACTTCTTTCAAGCTTAGAAAGGAAACACAAATAAGATCAGTCTGAGACTTGGAAAATATGTAAAATTAGAGTTAACTCAGTCCAAGAAATTCAACTCTTGGGCAGCAAGATAAAAATGACAGCTATGAGAATGCCTTATAGTCTAGAAATTTTTACTGGACCCAGCGAACACATATTCCTAAGGGCTTAGAAAAGAGTCACATACAGTCATCCAGATTTAGAATAGAGATACCTATACTCACATCAAATAATCGACAGAAGATTTCCTAAACATGCAGCTCTATAAAGGACCTAAGAACACTCTAAATGACCCATAAGAGTTATCAGTTTTAAACCTCTACCAAGCCTATTAAGCATAAACTATTCATACAAGTAAAATGATAGGGAGAAATAAGAATTTTTTTTTTTCTATTCTTCCCACCCTGTCAATGACCACCTTCCCAGACTCCCTTAAATTTTAACCAAGGTCCGTAACTTTTGATATAAAGAGGTAGAACAATAAAACAAGGAGAATGTATAGATTCTGACTTCACTCCTTTTCACAAAATCAGACAGTACTTTTTATGAATCTTAGCTTAGAAGGTGTAAAGTTCTAATTTTCAAGGGGATTAATGCATTTGAGAATAACTGAGTTATATTATAAATGGAGAAATGCCTATTGACAAATAGGAAGCAGAAAATTCATGAGTTTTGACTCAATTTGTATCCATGGGCAGGAAAAGATTATTCTCACTGAATATGTTTTAAATAATCAGAGAGAGAAATAAATTTGTATGTTGGCGTCATCTCATGAGTCATGTATTCCAATATACCAGTTACAGGAAATATTTTATCCTAAACTATATCTCTTTTAATTCCTTCTCTCCATGTAAATTGTATTTTAAAAACTCAGATTATGGCCATCCCTATTTAAAACCCTTTCTTTTCTTTTGGTTTCTTTATAATAAAATTTAATTCCCTGGCCATATCATATAGGATCTTATGTTTGGTATGTCTAATTCATTCCTTTACCTCTTTAATCTGTGTTCTTCATTTACTTATTTTTCTCAGAACATGACAAGCTCATTCCTGTCTGAGACTGCTGTTTATTTAGTCTGAAGCTCTGTAAACCCACCTATATTTTCATGAATGTTTTCTTGGACACCCATGTCTTAGCACAAATCTTCCCTCTGCAATGAGACCTTCTCTGATCTCATAATTCAAATTAGAGTCTTTATCGCTGGCCCACTGTGAGCCCACTTGATCATCCCCTTTTTATTTTTTTTTCTTTATTTATGTATACTTGACATCAATTGTGGTCCCCATGTATTTCCCACCACCATTTCACCAGTGCACAATCACCTCAGTCCCTTGTACTCCACCCTCTTTTTATTATCTAGTTTTATTTTCTTCACATTATTTATAATAGGGGTGAGATTATTTGTTTCTGCTTATTGTGATCTCTGGTTTGTATCAGATTATAAACTGCATGAAAAAAAGAGGATAAGACTATTTTGTTTACTTCTTAATCCCGTTATAGAATGTGCTCACTACATTTTGTTAAAATAAAAAATTGAGTCTAATTTTTTGACACATAAAATTATTGTATAACTGAAATAAGTTTTTCTTTGAAACAATTTGATTATCATATTTTGAAAACAGCCATCTACATGAATATCACTAATTTAATTTGTAGGTACCATAGTAACTTAAATTTACATATTCTAGTTTTTGAGATAGTTCAATTTTTATTTTTGGAATAGTTTAATTAATCACATGTAGGTTTTTAAACATATTGATAAAATATAAAATATCAAACTTTACTAATTCTTACATAGCACCATATATTTCATTATTTTCAAGTAGACATATTCAAAACTGTTGATTGAGAGATATACAGTTCATAACATATATTGATTAACAAAGTGTTAGATATAACAAGTATTAATTAATAACTTTTCTGGAATCAGATTAGATTAGTTATTTTAAGGACCCTAACAGTACTCTGGACTTTTATTGAATATCATTAGTAATAGTATAAAATGATAGTTATTGGTACTGGACCATGTCTTCATAATCTGCATCTTCAAGAGTTCATTTGCTGCTACTTCTCAGTTTCCAATAAGTAAAATGTTACAATGACCATGAGAGGGCAAAAAGGGGAAGAACACTGAATTCTGTGTTTCTTGCTTTTACAGTCACATAACTGAAAGAAGTTCTAAGAATAGAAAGAACAATACTTTATAAAAAATCATATCTCCTCTTGATATCTTGAAAGAAATTTCTTCATTTTCGTCCCCCTTCCTGCAAATGTAAAAATTCCGAGAGGTCTGTAAATTGCTAAAGCTGGATTTAGCCTACTTTGGAACTGGAAGAGTGAGCTATGAGTGCATTTAGTGAGCATCTGAGCAGAAATGCTGCTAGAGTGTTTCTAACTTGCTCTTGTCATTAGTTAAATGTTAATCTCATAAATCACTGTATGTTTATTAATGTCTTTTTAATATCACTCAAAGAATGTGGCAGAGCTACATCATAAAATATGGTACAGTGGTTACTTATCACTTTATGGTTTTTATTATTTAAGTAAGACTTGATCTCATTTCATTACCTGTAAGAACATGGAAATGAAAAGCACCAATCACTAAAGTTATTTTGCATGAGGAGTAAGTTAGATAACGTGTGTAAAAATGTTTTGTTTCTATATGATGTTGTGCTTACTTTTAACATGCCTTGTACTGCATTGCATTACAGTAATTATTACTTTTTTTTTTTCATTTTAGGTTCCACAGTGTGTTATGTTAGATTATTAGGTAAAGTCTCATTAATAAATAAAAAATTATTAATAATAAAAGTCTTGTCAGTTTTGTCTAGTTACATAAATATTTAAAAATAGTCTTGGCCTGATACTTGAAAAATGAGATAGAATGCTAAAAGGGGAATGAAAATACATTTAATCATCTCTAAGTTAAAAAAGAAACCAATATACTTTGGGGTGATAAAACATGAGTAGATCAATATTTGGAAAATATTTTTATAAGTGTATATTTTTTTTTCTTAGAAAGCTGGGCATTGGTAAACAATTCCATCTATAATAAGCTACAATGCACTCAGTAGACACGTAGGTAATGCCACCACCATACAGAAGAGCAAGAACTTGGACAACTTCATGGCAGGGGACATTAAGAGAAGTAGAACAGAGCAGAAAACCTATGTGTTATGACTTCCTATATGGAAAGACTTACCTATGTGGGAAGAAGAATTGGGTAGGGAGAGGGGAAAAATAAAGTGATATAATTTTGTCATATTATCTTCTGGGTGAAATTTTGCTTTCCATTTGGGGCTCTCTGAAGAAACCAACTCCCAGTGTTCCCTGATAGGGCTAGGGATCTTTTATGTCAGTAAACTAAGACACAGATAGGGTACTCCAAGCCTCTCCTCAATTCCAGAAGTATGAAGATATACAAAAAAGCCTCCTTACATCAGGGACAAAGGAGTTGCTGAATTGGTCTAGATAAATGCTATTGGGGAGTACCAACAAGTAGAGGATAAGCCTGTTGTTGAAGCTTATAGGAATGACTAGTTTTGCTTATAAAAAGGTGAAAGACACACAGTCCGATCTCAAGCTGTATGTCAAAGAAATTAGTGAATCATGGGGGTAAGTGTGGTCAGTGACCATTTGTCCTGATCCACCTAAGGTTTGTGCTACTTATAATCAGCCTCAGATTTCAGCTTTGAATGCCAGTCTCACTCCTGGTTCCAGGTGACTAGAGGCATCATGGAAATTGGAGGATTCACAGTGAAAGATTTGATGCTTGTGTTCCTAAAATAGGAAATTAGTCCAGTTCTACTTTTTATACATGCAACTGATGCTGCTCTGTAAGAACATGGAGAAGGAAAGGCAACTTCAAAGTTTAAACATTTATCAAGAAAATAAAAACAAAACTGAGTTATTAACAGTAGCTCTTTACATTATTATATGAAAATAAGTTCATCATATTGGAATACCTTTCTGTTTGTCTATCTATTGTTTGATTTGTTTTCTGCCTTTCCGGTGTCCAGGATGGTAAGTTGACAATAACAAGAAGAAAAAAAAAGGAGATTCTCTTCCATTTTTGTAATATTTCCCTAATAAATTATTATAGTAAACAGATTGATATTGTCACTTCCTCAGATACAAAAATGAAATATTTAATGTTGTATTTTTTTCCTTACTATTTCTTCAGATGAAATTGAAGGTTATTGTATAAGTACACTTAAAGGTAAAATTGGTTTGGAGGAAAAGAATATTTTAAGAAGAGATAGCTTTTAAAATAACATTTAAATTGTACATAGCCAGATCATTTATAAAACTCATCATCTATTTACTTATTTATTTTATAATATAAATTTAACTTTTAAAAATTTGCTACATACAGAACAGGAACTTGAATTTGCTATATACAAATGGATGGTATTCTCAGTTCACTTGCCTCTAGTATACACAAACATGGAGTCACTGGCTATTAGATGATCTGAACCCATTGTGAAGGTTTGAGTATACCTGAGAAAGTTTGTGGATTTACTGGTAAATTCAGCAATTAATGGTTAGGCATGTTGCCTTTTCTATTTGTTATTTGCTTGGGGAATGACTTCCTGCACAATATGCTGCAGTATTTGTGATTCTTTTCTGAACACTTGAGTCAAATCCTGCTACTCTATTAATTTGAATATCCCCTTCATTTTATACCTCAGATCATTCTATGTGATATTCTCAATTCAACTTGCTATGGAAACTGGGACGGTGATCTGCATATTTGAAATCCACAGACAAATGAATTAATAGATTTATTAAATAATTCAGTTTCCTCCTTGATTAAAGTCATTTTCTACATATGCTAATAGAGCAACTTTGAATTTTGTCCTGAGCACCTGTAGGTGCTAATACGTAAATAAGTAAAAGAGCAGTTCCCAGAGGAGAACAGCAGTAACAGCTGACAGGAAGCAGCATCCACACATAATGAAGAGCTGGCTGCATCTCATTTTAGCTGTAGGAAAGGAAAGCATGTCATAGGTCTATGAGGCTCAGGCTAAGGAAAAGTTAATCCTCACAAGCTCATCTTTCTCTACTCCAACTGACTAATAATGGCATTCAGTAAAATTATTTAGATTATGAATATATGACATTTTAATTTTGTATTTCTCTTATATTATCATTCGAGAATAATCCTATAGATGATACAGGGAGATGGTGTCTACCTAAATATATTTATTTTGAATTAAGTTATTTAAATTTAAATGAAATCAGCAATTTTTAATAACTTTTGTTAAATGTAGATCTGTGGTATGTTAAATGCTTGAGAGTAGAGGAAAATGAAGAAAAAAGAATATCCCAGGGAAAGAGTGAATGACCATGGTAAATGATACTCTGTTTTTGCTGCAGTGAATTCTTGATAATTGCTATGAAGCAAGAGCATCATTTTAAATTGAACATGGCTCAGAATGAACTTGATAGGACTTTCAATTTTGTGGGAAGATTTTCCTTAGTGAAGCAAATATTTGGTTAGTACATTTTATGTGCAAAAAAAAAAGTATTGAGGGGCCTCCCTGGTGGTGCAGCGGGTTAAGCAACTAACTATGAAGCAAACCACAGCCACTGCAGCACGAGTTTGATCCCTGCTGCCGGCCAGGGAGGGGACCCACATGGCACAGCAGACCTCTCCTGCCTCGCCCGCTGCTCCCCTCAGCCGTGTGTTTAAAAAAAGAAAAAAAAAAAAGAAAAAAGAAAAAAAAAAGTATTGAAAACAAAAAGTTAGTGAAACAAATTTATCAAGTTCTAGGAATCACACTAGAGAGAGACACACATGGTAATGCTTAGCATCAGCTATTGTTCTCAAAGATTTATATGAATTAGCTCATTTGATTTTCACACTTAATCTATGAGATAGATATTTTATTTCAGTTTTGTAGATGAGGAAACTGTGACATTGATCACTGAAGTTTACCTTTCCAGGTTGTACTCTAGGTTTTTGGGTCTTAGTGGCTCTGCTTTATCCACTGAGGGCCTGGGTAATTGGGTGTTTAATCAAAAACTGTTTTATCGTATTCTTTCTCTTGTCTTTATTGCACACTAATTGTATTAAAGATATTTTCCATTGATAGTCTTATGCACTAAAAGTATGTTTGTTTTTATGCAGTAGAAGGCAGAATCCATTAATAGTGGCAGGTTTGGGGGTCCTGGTCACTAACAAAATAATATTGTTTTGCTGAAACTAAATGACAATTCCATGTGATTATGTTTTTTATTGCTATATTGTCATTCGTTTTATTTTGGTGTGATTCAACTCTTTGTTGCCCTGTGACTTTAAGTTTCTTAATATTTTTTTTCCTATTTAAATAAATGGGAGCCATTTGTTTGTGAAGCATTTTCTAGTATCATTTGGCTTTTACTTGGCTTTGGAGCAAAATACCATATTTACATGTTAACTTGGTCTCTGTCTTGTATTTATTTGTCTGTAACATCTAAAGTAGAATTTCCTGAAGGCAGCTTAATTATCAACATACATGCAAAGATGTGAGATAAATTTATATAACAAAGCTCACAAATGTAGTGGATTTTAGTATGGAATTTGAATACTTTAAAGAAAAGTTGGGTACATATATGACTTGGGGACATATCAGGACCTATGCAAAAACTAAGTGATGTCTTAGCAGGTAGACTATTTAAAACCACAGAAATAACTTCTTGTTCTTTTTTTTGAGAAAAAATGGTTAAGTGTATTCATTGAGGACATGGAGCAAGGCTCTATTATTTGATCCAGGTTGAAGCTCAATTCTTCATTTCCATGCCCTGGAACTTTATTGCATCTGATTTGTAATCTTTATTCTTATTTGTCATAAAATATGTTTTGAAATACATACAAAAAGTGTATTTGCTTTGTCAACCCTATTATTGATGGCATACATTTTCAGGTACATTAAAAACACCTTAGATTTTAATGGAGAGTTATTTATATTTTCACCTTAAAGATTTCAATTAGAACTTTATCAGGACAGAGGAATTAGCTTTTAAAAGAATACTGGCTGATTTTTAAGTTGATAGTCCAGGAACTATCTCCATTTGGTTTGCAAATATTATGGTAGTCCTACATTTGTGCTTGGACGTAGATATCTACTATAGTTAAGTAGTTCTGCATTGGAAAATGAGAGACATTTTTTTACAGTGCAGTTAACATGGGCTGTGGGAACACATACATGGAACTATAACTGGAGGAGAGAAATCTCTGATATTATGAAAAAAGGTTGAATTTCAGTCTTGCAAAGAGACAATTTGCAAACCTGGAACATTAAAAAAATTAAATCAGTGAGTGAACTATAAATGCTTTGTTGCTAAAAAAGTGGTGTATATATGGAGTAGTCAGTGAAGCGTAGGTGTCTCCAAGATGTCTAAAACAGGCCTTCCCAAGACGTTTCATTTTGGCATGTAAATTCTTTTGAGCTAAGGTCAATTAATGCTCTGCAGTTTCAAGAAAAAACTTTCAGCACTTCCTCAACTATCTAGAAGTATGAAAATTGGAGATATTACCCAAACTTAGAGTTGTCTTCAGAAATAAACTTTCTGTCAGATAAAACTCTCTACATGTCAGGGTAAACGTGTAATTGCAGAGCATCTGGTCTCTGTCATTTCAGTCACTCTCTTTTTGTTATGAATCCCTCTCCTCTGCCCTTGGAGTCCCAGACCCATGTATCATTTCTTAGTTCAGGATATACACCCTCATTTTATCCATTTACTCTAAAAATTATATCTCTATAATTCCCCACACTTATGTAATTAAATTTGTGTTTTCTCTACTATATATCTTATGTTAATTTTATTGATCTAGCAACAAGAGAAAGAACCCAGAGGAATAAGGATTGTATGAGTGCCAAGAAAAAGTTCCCCTGCCCCTCTCTGGGTTCTTATTGGCTGGTCAAATTCAAAACAACATCAGACTGAATGACAGAAGTAAAAAAAACAATTTAGCATTATGTATGCAGGGATCTACATATATTATGAGAATTCCATTTAGTTGGCGAGAAGAGGGCTTAAATCCTAAATTAAGGAATGGGATAGGAACCTGGGGCACCAGGGACAGAGGAAGGGGATGACACAAGACTAGAGGGGGTGACTCCACTTTCCTCTACAATATAGATAAGCTTGTCAGAGAGGCCATTTCAAAAAATAATCCTACATGTGAGATAATACTCCAATCTTTACTCTTTTAGGTAAGGAAAGGAGTGGAATGGGCAAATAACTTCTCCTTAATCTCCAGGTCCTAGGTTTAACTCAGCTTAAAATAATCGTCAAAGTGGCATGTCCTGAGGAGCCTGTTCTGAGAATCGTGGGGAGGCCAGTTCCGAACACCTGCAGAGGCTTTTTCTCTCTACCCCTATAGTAGTAACTGTTTAATATTAAATAATAGAGAATTGGTTAGTGATTACCTTGAATCAGTTTTGGAAAACAGTTTAAATTTTTATTCTGATTTCCAGAGACATAAGAAATGACCCAGTTCAAGTTAGTCTGCTAAAATAATCTAAACTAAACTTTGTATGACTAAACTGGTTTTGTCTTCTCAGGGAATTTTCAAGGTTGGTCTTTGTGTTTTATTTTAATAAGTGAATAAGTATTAAAAAATTGTAAAAGTCACAGTGTTATAAGGGATGAAGCATTTTTAGAACAGTCATTATATGGTTTATTTGAGGTATTTGTTTTAATGAAAAAACTCTTTCATTCCACAAAATCTTTAATAGACACCACTGTACAAATACAACTTGTTGTATGTGAGTGATTTTTTTTTTTTAAGATATTGAGAAAGATGCTCTGTCATTGATGTGCTTGAGTCAGCTAGAACCAGCAGGGATTTTGTGAGATGCTTGTTGACATTACTAAAAATTAACATGTAGATTTACAAGTAAATAAATCATATTAGACAAAATTATTAAATACTGAACACATAACTTCCTCATTTTACTATATTGTAGTGTTCTCATTGTTTTTGAGATTATTAGTGGTGATTATTTCTGAATATTGATGTATATATCGGTATACTACTGTATATCTCCTTCCTGAGTGTGGGTTCAATTATCAGATATTTCAAAGTTGTTGAGTCAGTTTTCCCACAAAAGGGTTAGATAGACTTTTCTTAATAAGCTTAATTTGGCCTTTGGTTTCCTTGATATGAGAACTAACTGTGATTCAACACCCCACCCTATGAACCTTGAGAACTCCATAACCATTACTTAAAGAAAGTAGATTATTTGGGGGCAAGAGCATTGAGGGACTTGAGGACTAGGAGGAACCTATCTTCTCCTAATCTAAGGATACCTACCAGTTACTGCTTTCTCCCTTTTGTGACCTAGAAGCTTGTAGTTTGAGAAAGTTTTACCCAGTTCTGGGGTTGTCAGCAAACATGTTCTCTCTAGCTAAGAATCTCACTTTTCTTTCAGAGTAAGGATTAAGTGACCCATCCTTTTTTGCTATGTGAAGTCTCCTCATGTCTATCCTTGATGTTCCATGTCCTAAATCCCAGGATAAATATTCTTGGTCTGCTCCATTTTTCTTTACAATTTATAACCATGTGAATCCTCTCAAGTATGTTATTAACTACATTATTTATCCATTGCAAACCTGTTTGATACTGCTTGGATTATTCACCCAGCCTGAGAGAAGCCAGTGTTATAGAATGATTTATTTTGTGCCTTAACAAAGTTGTTGTGAGAGTGAGAACTGAAAGTGTATGGGACACATGTATTTTATTTGTGAAATATAAGACTAATCTATACTATGAGACCAGCATTATAAAGAACCCTTATGTGTGAGGTTTCAGGAGTTTCCTACACTGTTAAACTGCTTGATTGTGCAATAAAATCCTTGTAAATTTTGTTCTCAAGCTTTCTTTGCAGAATATCAAGACTCTGTGGTGACCAAAGGAGAAAATAGCAGACCCCAGAATCACCTGTTATATGAGAGCAAGCATGTTTAGGGAAGATAAAAGTAACTAAAAGTACCTGACAGCTCATTATAATGTTAAAATCCTCACCCTATGGTGGGATTTAGCCACCATTTTCTGTGCATGTGATATGTAATAAAGCATTATAACATACAACATAAATACCAACAAAGGAACTTTCAGGACATACCAGAACCAGCAATCATGCTGTTACAACCACGACCATTCCCCTTCCTTCTCCTGCCCTCCCAAGCAGAACACAACATAATCATTCCTTTGAAGCCAAATGGGGAAACTCTTAGACCCAGTGATATCTTCCTGGAGCTTTGTTTCTTTCTCTTTAGGCTTAAAACAAACCTCTACCCCCATATCTCCAGTGAGTACCATAAGTATTCATTTCATTCCTGATGGTGGGTTTCCAAAGGCTCCACAGTCTGGTCTGATGTCTGGTAAAATAGGGCTTAACCCATAAGCCATACTTTAAAATAAGTAGAACAGTGAGAAATAGAAGTTTACTTGGGTATTCACTCATGGTGCCAGAGTCTTGAGTAAAGAGTTAAAAACTCCACACTTATCTAGAGGGAGCACTAAGAATAAGCTGGTGTTGGGAGTGTTTGCTTCCTGAAATATGTCTGAGACAACAGAACAACTTGAGCTTTTTAATATTTTTTTTGACAACTGTTTGTTAAATATTTATCAATGTGCCACTGTCTTTGTGTATTCCTTTCTGTCTTCTCTCTTCCTTTCTCCCTCTTTCCTTTTGTCTTTACCATTTTCAGCATTCTTCCTTGCTTCCTTCCTTCCATCTTTTCTTCTTTCCTCTTTCTGTCCTTCCCTTCCTTCTTTCCTTCCATTGTACCTTTTCAGGATTTATTCTCCTTTGCAATGACTATAATACTACTTTTGCTTTTGGGGTCACTTACCGTTGCTAAAAGCCTGTCTATTTTGGGTGACTTCATTTAGTGGAACATAAGATTTAGGTCAAACCAGTTTATATTTCCACACATTCTATATTCAACCTCAGAAATATGTACTTGACTAAAGTCAGGTTAAACATTCTTCTTGGAAAAAAAATCTGTTTGAAAGGCCTAGGAAGTAGTTATCTTTCTGCCTCTGGAGCTGAATCACCAGGATATTGACTTGGGGCTTACATGAATTTATTTAGAGGCTAGGTGAATAGATGGCCAACACTGAAAAGGGAACTCAAAACACACAAAAAATAAAGCAGGCCCTGATCAGATCACTTGAGCCTCTATTAAGCTACATGTGAACTACTCACCAACCTAAGCCAATAATTTTTTTTTTCATTAGTACATTTGGGAGAGCTTTTCTTCCTTAGATACATAAATCTTTCTAACCAAAACAGATTGAGTCTACAGCTTAGTCAAAAAAGCACAAAAAGGTCAAATAGTATACAAAGTAGGTCAAAAAGGTACAAAACCCACAAATCATACCTAAGGGAAGATGATATAATCTGCAAGCCGGAGAGGCAAGAGTCCAAACAGAAACTGTGGTGTTAGCAAGGACACAAGTGTGGAAAATAGAAATTGCGTTTTCAGACGAGGCAAATGGTGATAATTGTATAATGTAACTGTTTCCAGTCACTATTTATTAAAACTGGACTTTTTAATAGTAATTATTTTTCATTCTATTCTCATGCAGAATCTGCACTTCTTGGTGTGTTTTATGCATACTGTATATAGAGTTAGTTAAAAGAGAAATTTCTTGAGGTTTAAGGATGTTTTTGTTTAGTTTTTAACTTCACATGATTCAGTGCATTGCTTTGAAATAAAGTATTCATTAAATGTTGTTGACTGATTAACCCTATCTTATCACATCTTAGAGTTATTTTAGTTTCAAAATTTTCTGTGTTTTCATTATTTATTATATGCCTCCTTTGAAAATTTGAAAACTATATATTACCTTAAAGTTTTTCTGTGAAAAAATGTATAATACATTGGCAAAATAGTTCCATAACTATCTGTGATAACTTATAATGAAGGAGGTTAGGAGAAATGAGAGAAAATAAATTTTCCTGTGAGGAAGTTTATGCAATAAGTGGAACTTAAAACATTTTTTTTTCCTGAGGGTAGCCATACATTTTAGTTTGCCTCAATTCTGGTGATGTTATTGATAACTCTTTTTAATTCTCAGCAGTGTTCTAGTTTGGATGATAAATTACACTGCTTACTTGTTATTCTAATAGTTCCCAAGGTTAGATAGTGATCTGAATTTTCTGAGGACAGCATTTTTTAAATTATACATTAAACACATAAAACTAATACAAAATAAAACAAATTGTACACCCATAATCAAAACTTGACAATGCTAACATTTTGCCATATTTTCTTTATTTATTTTTTTTTTTTGGAAGAAAAGTGCTGTCATGGAACTAAAGAGTTTTCTATTCTTGTCCCATTATCTTCCCTTCTTTTACATTCAACCATTAAAAATTTGGCACATATCTTGCCTGTGCTTGTTTAAATGTTGATGATGAGTACATTAGAGTTAGACTGCAGTAATTTTCACATAGTTTAGTTCTATTTATGTAAATGATACTAAAAGAAACAAAAACAATATATGTTATAGGTTTCTGAGCATCTCTCCAGTATATTAACACAATGTTACAATGTTTTGGGGTTGTAACCAGAAATATATATATATATATATATATATATATATATATATATATATGTGTGTGTGTGTGTGTGTGTGTGTGTGTGTGTGTANAGTATATTAACACAATGTTACAATGTTTTGGGGTTGTAACCAGAAATATATATATATATATATATATATATATATATATATATATGTGTGTGTGTGTGTGTGTGTGTGTGTGTGTGTGTACATATATAATATACACACACATATATATAGTGCTATAAGTGATTATGATATTCTAATAACCTTGGGAAATTTGATTAATGTCAAATTTGCAATGTTTATGTAGATTTAAATCATCTCGTTTGAAAGATCTACAAAGAGCTAATGAGGCACAGCTAAAACAAAGTAAACAACCCAGTCAAAAAATAAGCAAAAGAGCTAAAAGGACACTTTCCCAAAGAAGAAATACAAATAGCCAACAGGCATATGAAAAACCATTCAACATCACTTGTAATCAGGTAAATGCAAATCAAAATCACAATAACGTACAACTTTTCACCAGTGAGAATGGCACATATTAAAAAACTAGCAACAACAAATGTTGGCAGGGATATGGGAGAAAAGGAACTCCCCTTAACTGCTAGTGGGAGTTCAAACTGGTCCACCCACTATGGAAAACTGTGTGGAGGTTCCTCAAACTACTAAAAATGGAGCTTCCATATGATCCAGCAATTCTACTCCTAGGTATCTACCAAAGGACACAAAAACATTAATTCAAAAGGATACCTGCACCCCTATGTTTATCGCAGCACAATTTATATTAGGTAAGCTATGAAAACAACTCAAGTGCTCCAAAATAGATGACTAGAGCAAAAAGATGTGGAATATTTACACAATGGAATATTACTCAACAATCAAAAAGGATAAGCTTGTGCCATTCACAACAACATGGATAGAACGTGAAGGGATTATGCTCATTGAAATAAGAAAATTATTGAATGGTTTCACTTATAAGAAGAATGTAGAAGAACAAAATAAGGGATCACAGAAAAAAATAACTATAATAAAGTAAAAAATCAAAGCCATCAGACAAATATAGATCAGAGACATTCTGTAGGGGTGGAGGAGGGAGAAGGATCAGGACAGGGGTGGGAAGAACACAAGTAATTATGGATGGTGGTGGTGCATGGGTGAATTGGTTGTAGGAATTTCATGGAGAAATCATACATAGTACAAAAATGAAGGATAATGTAATAAATATATATAATTAAAAAAAGAAAACAAATTTTAGGAATTTTAGAACTCAAGCTACCAACCAAGGTAATATACTAGGAGAGGGGGCATAGAGGGGTGTCATAACATCCATTTGAAGAGGTATACACATATACCAAATCATATACAGTGTTGTAAAACAATGTTACCTCAAAAAATAAAACAACTTGTTTGATGGGTTTGAGATTCAGTATTGAATATGAACAGTGACCATTGCAAGGTAAAAACTGACAACCTAAAGAGATCAGTTTTTCACTGACTTTTTTAACATATAACTCAATATATTTTTCCTTTATATTGATACTATATAGCAGATTCTTGAATAATGTCATTTGCTTTAGCATTTTTTCTTTATAATATTGATGGTAAAACATAATTGAATTTTGTTTGGGACCACAGTTGTGGAGTTTGCCTGTTTCACCTATGTGTAAGTAGGTATTCTCCAAGTATTCTGTGTTCCCTCCACCACCCAATTACGTGCAATTTAGGCTCACTGGTGTGTCCAAATTGTCCCAGCCACAGGGAGTGTGCTTCGGTGTGTGTGTGTGTGTGCCCTGCAATGCATCTGGCATCTTGGCCAGAGAGAGGTGGGTCCCATCTTGTGCTTTGAACTGCAGGATAGTCTGATCACCATCATTCTGAACTGGGAGAAATGAATTGGAAAATGAATGAATAAACAAATACAAATTATTGTTTTATTAGAATTAAGAAGAATTTTGGGTCTTTAGTTAGAACTTGGTGATGCTTTTGTGACTGGAAATTTGCCATTGTAATTAACTTGTATCAATTAGTCTATGGGGAATTGGTTTTGTTATACATCCTTTTGCTTGAAGTCAAAGAATCTAAGAATCTTTCAGTGATGTTAAATGAGGACTTAATGTATTAGTTTTTTGTTGCCATTTAGGGTGGGGAAACTATGGGATATGTACCTATTATTTCAACTCTCAAATGAAAGTGGGTCAGTTAAATTGTGTGGTATTAGCACAAGATTAGGTTCTAAAATTTAAATTTAGAGAATGTTTATCAGGATAATAGGCAATGTTGATACATAATTGGGTTTCAGAAAACAACCTTTTGGAAATCAAGTATGGCTTCAGAGATTAAAAATAAGGAATGAATTTTAATGTACCAAATAAAGACAAGATAATATGATGAACTCCAAAAATGAACTTTGAGAATAGAATTAATTAAAGTAGAATAATAAGGTATAAAAGCAAATTGTTGATTCTTGCTATGTACTTAAAGGTATCTAATTTTCAAAGAGTTTACTAAACTTATTTTAATCATTACTCTAATATACATTTGAGTTCCTTAATTGCTAAATGTTTGGTCTTTCTTTATCCAAAACCAACTGATCTAGTGTGTTCTGATTAATGAATGTTCATACAATTCTCTTTGAGCCCTAGCAAATTGTGGATTTATTTCATACAATGGTATTAATGATACAAAGCAATTTAGAAGAATAACCTTAAGACTGTTCCAGAATATTTATTTTTTTTTAGCTTTTTAAAATTTGTATATATTTGCCATCAATTGTAATCCCCATCACCATATCACCAGTGCATCATCACCTCAGTCCCCCATGCTCCCGTCTGCCCTCAACCCTCCCCTTCTTCCCTCTCACCAAGTTTCCCCAATTTGTCCTTGTCTTTTCATTTTTGTCTTTTGTGTCTTTATTGTTATTATTATTATTATTATTGTTCTTATTCCTTTCCTTGATCCTTATTTTTTCCCTTATATTCCTCCTAGGGGAGGAACCATCTGGTATTTTTCTTTTGCCTTCTGACTTACTTCGCTGAGCATTATCCCTTCCAGTTCCATCCACATTCCTATGAATGTTCCAGAATATTTCAAGTGACATACCTTAAATATTTACATGTGTATTTACATAATACTTCATTGACAGAGTCCCATTCTCTACCATCCTTCATCAATCAGATTTAAGTGAGTAAATTCCCAAAATGTCATCAAAATATCTAAGGATGACATGTTTCTTAAAGTTACCATGATTCTGGCACCTCATTTTTTTATTTAATCTTTTGAAATCTCAAGATAATAGAAAGGGAATGATGGAATGGATAGGATAATTTGAGAAGAAACTGTGTTTGCATCTCAGCAATAAAATAAACCATCCTCTAAGAGAGACTAAAGGAAAGAATTTTTACTGTAACACTTGGATAAAGATATGCATTCAAAATGAGACAGAAAGGTCTAGATTAGATAATAGATTGTCCATAAGAGGCAATGACAATTGATGCTAATAGAAATATATAGAATTTCACAATATTGCTATTCATTATTAGAATATTGTTAATAGTAGTATATGTGTTCATTATTAAAGCTCTAGAATGCAAAAGTGGAAAAATTGAATCAAAGCCTCTTTATAGATGGCAAGGAGGTTTTAATTAGAATCACATGAAAAGAAAGTGTTTTAGAAGAGAAAAAATGTGGTTTCACATTTCCCTTTATTATGGAGATGGTTCTCAGTTGTTGACTGATGAATGTTTTGATTTAATCTACTATTTGAATATTATAAGTGCCTGTATATATATGAAAACTGAAAATATAGAAGGCATTAAGACAGTTGTGGTCACTACAAACTATAGTATTCCATCAAAAATGTAATATAGGGGAATTATTAAAAAATTGCTATGTAAATAGGCTGTTAATGCTATGCTATGCTTTATAGAAAACTTCTCATGTTATAGGGACATGTAAGAAAGTTACTTGACTAGGTTTTAGGAGTCAGAAAATGCTTGCTAGTGAGTTATATCTAAATAAAGAACTGAAGGTTAAAGGTGGAAATTAAACTAAAAGAATGGGGATGTGCGTTAAAATTCCATGTATTATTAGTAGAATGTACAAAGATCTGTAGTAAGAATAATGTGTTTAAATAGCTAAAATATATTTTTTTTTTATATAGGAACTAAGGTCAGCAGGGAGAGAATTTGGTTGGAAATACAGTTATCATACAGAGGTAAATATCTGAATTTCATTATAAGAACTGTGAGAAATTACTGAAGACTTGAGTTTTAGAGAGATTGCCTTGATTCCTCATATACAAAGGATTATATGAAGGCACAGGAGGAGATAGGATGAATTTTCAGTGTTTTTTATGATTCTAGAGGGGTAACAGATGAGAAAAGTAGGTAAAGACTTTACAGAAATCAGGGATATTACTGGCAGAATGTGGTGATTAATTGAATGCAGTTAATGATAGGGGGTAAGAGGAATTAAGAGGAATATCCAAATTGAATGTTGCACTAGGTAAGCAGAAATACAGTATTGTGGTGAACTTGAATGAGGTAGAAAAAAATCAATAGAGCAGGTGACCATGGAAGAATCTAAAAGTATAAATAGGAGGCAAATGTTTACAATAGGATTCAGGCAATTACAAATGGGATCTTCCAATCCCAGGAATTTCTCAAACTATGATTTTTTGTTGCTTAGTTTTTTGAAAATCTGAGGAATCATCTGCTATTAGGAAATATATTGGAACTTAAGTTTTCTAGTGAAAATCCTAGTTCCTAAAGTATATTAAGCTTGAAGATGAAATTTGCTTCAATAAAAAAAGTGAAATAGCAAAGTCTTCCAACAGTTTTTAAATTAAAATTCACCCTTTAATCTTACATGTCCATGTATCTTGGGAGACTTACACTGTGGTTGGCAACAAACTATACTATCCATCATAGACTATATTGAAGAACTTATTATTTATATTGTTTGAGAATTAGGCATGAACTCTTTTGGTTTTATAATTACATAATAGGGAGATGAAGACACTTCTATTTTCCAATTAGTTGGCACAGCAACGAGTACTAGAATTATCTGTGAAATAAGATTCTGACAATTACTTCTCTGAAAATTAATATTTTTCTTCAATTTTTAGAAGATTATATTTTTATGTTCTTCCATATTAAAAATCAAAAAAAAAAAAGTCTACCTTTCTTTACAAGAAGCCTTAGTAAACTACATCAAAGATTATCACTCATATTTAGACTCGACAAATTTATTATATTTCTTTTCTTGGAGTATAAATTAGGGCACACACCCACTCTGGCTAAACAAAGTAAAAATTGAACTGCAAAATCCCAGTGTTTGTTTTTCCTTATTTAAAATTGGATATAAGTACAGAGGCCTTTTTTCCTCTCAGGTTGCACTGTGGCATATCAATAAGAAAGAGAGACACCTCTGGTGAACTTCCTTACCCAGGAAGCATATATTTTACAAGCAAAGCAATTAAATAGCTGTGAGTTAATTATTAAAAACAAACAAACAAAACAAAAAAGAAAAACCCAGGGTAAAGCAGAGGAACACATGAAACAGTTTGCCATGACATGGAGTTTCAGAAAGGGAGAATTAGCTGAAGAATCCAGATTCCAGAAAGCCTGGAAACAAAGGATCTGGGAAAGATAGGATCTTGGGAAAAGGCACTGTCTTTAGCACAAACCTTTCTGCTTTCTGTCTTCTGACTCTTCCCTGTATTGTGTGATTTGTAACTGTTTGGTTTTCTATTGCATTTCTAGGAGTTCTTTAAATGTTCTTTTTTGAGTATTTTTAAAATAATGTGTTGCACGTATGTGCTTGCACTGGAAGGGGTTACTAATTTACCACTTCAATTGATTAATAACTAATGTGTGAACTGATTTATTTTGTAATACCATTTCCTTCACAAAAATATGAAGATATTCTCTCATTTTATTCTTCAGAAGAATTTGCTTACCTCTTATATTTTGGCCTATAATTTCCATAATATGATTTTCCTTGTAGGCAGTTCAGTAAAGATCCAATTTATCTTTCTATTTAAGAGTATCCGATTTCCCATCATCATACATTGAAAAGATAATCCTATCTCCATTTCTCTCCAGTGCTGCTCTTATAAATTTCATCCCACTGTGGATCAACAATCTGTTCTGTGTATCTATGAGTTCCTATTTTTTTGTGGTTTAATTCTTTTTTATTTTTTTTTTTAGATTCCACATACATGAGATCATATGACATTTGTCTTCCTGTCTGCATCATTTAATGTCCTTAGGGTCCAGCCTTGTTGCTGAAAATGGAAAAATTTCCTGTTTTTTGCTTTTATCTATTCATCTATCGATGGACACTTAGATTGCTTTCATGTCTTGGCTATTGTAATTAATGTTGTAATGAACAGGGGAATGCAGCCATCTTTCCAAGTTTTCATTTCCTTCAGATAACCACTCAGAAGTTGCGTTCCATTTTTTAAATATTTTTAGGACCTTCCATACTCTTCTCCATAGTGGTTGAAGCAATTTGCATTCCCATCACTACTACACAAGGGTTCCCTTCTCCAGATCCTCACCAACACTTGTCATTTGTTGAGTTTTTTGAGAATAGTCATTCTGATAAGTGTGAGGTGGTAACTAATTGTGGTTTTGATTTGTATTTGAATATGTCCTGCAGATTTTCAAAATGCTCTTAAAATACAAATAATTCTAAATGCTCAATATGCACAATCCATGTATCTGTGAGCAGTGTAATTTCTTTTCTCCTGATGATTAGTGATATTAGACTACTTTCCAGTATCTGTTCATCTTCTGTATTCCTTTTTGAGAAAAATTTCTATTCATATATTCTTTTCCTGTGCTATGTGGATCCCATCTTCAGGACCTTATAAAAAATTAATTACCTTCTGAAGGTCCCATTTCCTAATACCAAAATATTGGCACTTTGGGCTTCAATAACTTTTGAGGAATACAAACATATAGCCCATAATATAGCAAACAGGATTAAAGGGTGTTAGAGTGTATTATTCATGCTATATATCCCAACAGTTATTTATTATTAGATCGTTGGACTGTCCAAAAAATTTTGGGCACTAAAATTTCATTTCCAATACATCTCGAAAGCTCAGTGAACCTTCCAATCAAGATAGATAGTCCTACTTCTTAGACTATTGTTGTTTAGTTTAAATAGAAGCAGCCTGACTCGCCAATATTTTTTAATTCTTAGTGTTTTTCTTAGTTATCTGTCATAACAGAAATAACAGTTGACAAAAGCACTCTTTAAATCATTAATTTTTGTATTTCCAGAGATTTAATGAAATGAAATTACTATTTCTTGAATGTGGTCAGTTCATAATTATATCTTCTGATGTCACCTGCAGAGTAACTTCTTCAAAATCAATTAGGTTAGAAAAATGATTCAAGCTCCTTGATTGTTTCATGATATATTATTGGCAACAAGTTCACAAAAATCTATTATGTATTTTTTTTTTTTTTTTTGCTAAAAAATATTTGTTATTGGGCCTCCCTGGTGGCGCAGTGGGTTGAGCGCCTCACTGTGAAGCATCCCCTGCACAGCAGTGGAAGTTCGATCCCTGACCTGGAAGGGAACCCATATGTCACAGCAGACCTCTCCTGCCTTGCCCGCTGCTCCCCTCAGCAGTGTACTTAAGTCGATCTGCCTGTTCTGCTCCCCACTCTGTCTCTGGTGAATCCTCTCACCTCCCATTACTCTGGCCTGTACCCCAGCTCTTGTATGCCTAAATAAATAAATATTTTTTAAAAAGTTACTTAAAAGCTGTTCTCATAGTGAGCAACTACTATGTATTAAAAATGCCCTAGCTATTCATGATATATCAGTGAAAAGAAAGATTAAAAAAAAGCCAAACAATTTATTTACATGGGCATTTTCCCATTTTTATATGTATGTATTTATTCTATTATTTTTTGTTTTTCCAGTCTTAACTATTTTTATGTCTATAGTTCCATGGTGCTAAGTATATTCATATTGTTATGAAACAGATCTCCAGAACTTTAACATCTTGCTAAACTGAAATTCTATAGTTATATTAAACAACAATTCACTTCCTTCCCCTTCCAACTGCAGTACATGTAAAACCCTTCTGGCTCCTTCCGACTCCCAAACCTAGTTCCCAGGTAAAATCCCCTTCTGGCTATTTTACATACTGCATATAAGTTGAGTCATACATTTCTCATTTTGTTATTAGCTTGCTGGAAAATCTAATATTTACTTTTCTACTCTCCAGAGTTGTGAAGACATAGTAGAAGAATCTTGGAGGTTTTTGTTTGGTCATCTGCAGTGTTTTCCAATATTATTCTTTTTAATTTTCTTCATTGGAAAGAGAAAGGAAAATCAAATGCAAATAAACAGTAATAGTAACTAAAGAGAGCTAATTTTGTTTGGGCTCGCCAAAGTAAGTCATAAGAATGAAGAAGTTCTTCTGAGAGAAATCTGTAAGATTGTGAAGAAAGCAGTCTAGAAGAGTGGAGGAAGGTTTGCAAATGTATATTTTAGCTAGATCTGATGGAGGAGTGCTGCACTGTGATTCCAACAGCATTCCATAATGGGGTTCGGACAGCATTAAACCCAACTTATGAATCATTGACAAGAATACCACAAGAAGGGAGTTACTATCAGTGTACAATAATGCAATAGAAAAGGGAGAATATTTGAATCCATAAAATAAAGTTATATATATTCAATGAGTGTATATATTATATTTATTAGCATATTGGATATATTCTGTACACACTCAATTGATACCTCTTTATTTTCCAGTAATACTTATGCAATACAATAAGAATTAGTGATAACCTAGCGCAAGACTGAAATGACATATTTTAGCTCCAAATTACTGTTAAATTTCTATACATAATTTTATCCATGGCTAGAATTAAAGACTATTGTTTCTATGGGAACACAACCGTGAAAGAAAGATAATGCAATGAATGTTTAAAGCAATATTCTGAACTATCTCATTACATTCAGTTTGTCTTAGCATTTTTATTGATTAATCTTAAGCATTTTTATATATGTTAAGAGACACTTATAACTGATGAGGTTGTAGCAGTGACCCAAGACCATGAAACAAAATATAGTAAAGTAATTGCAGAACTCCATATTCACATTTTAAAAATAAATTGGGCAAGTTTACAACTTTTCATTACCAAGCATTCTCCTGTTGTGTGGGAACTTCCCAGAAAGAGCAATTATAGGTTTCAGACAAAATTCAGAGCAAAACAACCAGGGAAAACACGCAATAACAATTACATAGGAACTCTAGTATGTGGATAAATAGATATATTTGGGATTGTCACTAAAACTTTGAGAAATAGATGGCAGAAGATAAATTTCCTTCTGTTAAGCTTTATCCTAATTGAAAACATCAATCAATATCATGGGGGTACAATAAAAAATGAGCAGTTTTTCTGGGTTGAATTAAAAACATAAGTTTTGGACAAGCATAGCCTTTGAAACCAGAGAAGGCAAAAAATAGGATGAAGATGCATATTCTGCATACAGACACTATCTAAATGTCTGCATGAGGCCTGTACCATGTACAAACTGGGCAATCACAAAACAGCCCAGCAGAAGATAAAAGAAATAAGCTGAGTTTTGAGCTACTATTCAGTAGACAGTGTTCATAGTTGGAGTCCAATCAATTGTCTGCTAAAATAAAGAACCTTAGATCAATAACAAAATTTAAGTTCTCGCTAACAAAATTTTTGTGCCAGATTATATTTCAGTTATTCATCATATGATATAAAAGAAAATAAAATCCAGTCAAATAAAAATGATAAATAAAGATGGCAACCTTGAGATGAGATTCAGAGGGTTGAATTAGCAAATAGGATTTTAAGAAAGATCGTATGAATATAATCAACAAGGCAGGAAAATATGCTAAAATATATTAAAATGTAACAATTATTAGTGGAGATGTATAAACCAAAATAAGGGAAATTCTACATATATAATATGTAGATTTTGAATTTTTCTGGACTATATAAAGTAGAATGGATATGGCAAAAGAAAGAAGCAAATATTAATATATATCATCACTGCATATGTGACATTAGAGAAAAGAGGACACACTTTTTAAAAATATCTAGTGCCTCAGGAGATTGTAGTACATAAAATGTGTAAAATATATAATTGGAAGAAAACATGAATATACATTTCCAAATTTTTTGAAAGATATAATATTACATATTCAAGTTCAGGAAGGTCTAAATAGACACACACACACACACACACATACTATAGACAAATAGTTTTAAAAAAAGGCTAAAGATAATTTTGAAAGTCAATGGTGAAATGGACATTACAAACTGAAGAACAACAATTCAAGTTTCTAATGACTACTAATTTATCTTCAAAAACAATGGTGGTATATATTCGGAAATAACATCTTTAAGGAGAAAAAACTAAATGCCTTCCCAATGAAAATAGTCTTTAAAAATTAAGGCTTGCAATAGCAAACTTTAAGATGCTATTAAAAAAAAAATAGAATGGCTATGTAATTACATCTTGACAATACATTTTAAGATAAAGAATGTCACCCAAGATACAGATCATCACTTTTTAATGATAGAAGGGTCAATTAATTAGTAAGGCAATATTATAAAATTTGTGGATGTTTCTAATAATAGCTTCAAATTATATGTAGCAAAAATCAATAGAATTGAAGAAAGACTAATAAACAACAATTGCAAAAACATAAACAATATGATCTAAATAACACTTTCAATTATCTCGTCCTAATAAATATTCATAGAAGATTACATACTATAATTTAAAAATGCATGTTTTTAAAGTGCATGTAATGCATTCATCACAATAGAATACATACTGGTCATAAAACTCAATAAATAAAAGATTTGAAATTATATAGAGTAGCACTCTCATCACAGAAGAATTAAATTAGGAATCAATAGATGTCTCAGAACATCTAGAATTTAACATAAATCTAAACAATCTATATGTAAAGAAAAGAATCACATAGGAATTGGTGAAATATTTCAAATTTCATGAAAATGAAAATATAAGAAGTACTGTCTGGCTCTCAGGTTTTGGGGACACAATCACACTCATTTGTTTACACATTGACTGCCTGTTTTCTTTCTACAATGGCAGAATAGAGCAGTTGGGACAAAGACAACATGGAATGGCCATAACGTCTAAAGTATTTACTACCTCACCCTCTACAGAAATAGTTTTCTCCCTCTTGTCTTAATATTCAGAACATGTAACTGTCTCTTTTAGGGGCTGGGAATTTAATATATTATTTGGTCTCCTTGTCTACACTAATTAAAATTCAGAAATGACAGTGTCATTGGTGAAAGTTGTGGGTTTTAGTATTCAGACACCAAATGGGTTATTAACATATACCAAACATTATAATGAAATTGATTGGGTTCTGAGTGCAGACAGCATCACTGCATAGAACAATTGGATTCAAAGTCATGGTCAAGTCTTATCTGTATTTCTTTTTGTTAATATAAATATAATCTCAATGTATTTTTTTAAAGTAATGTAGCCCACTATTAAAATATTTCCATTGGAAATGCTTAAAAAGGAAGAAAAGAGAACTTGGAAGGAAAGTCCATACTATATTGGAAAATATAATTCCAAGTGTAATTATGGATTAGAAATTGAAGGGGAAGTTGATTCAACGTATGGTTTTAAAATATGCACTATAACACAATCCAGATAGATTTAGATATCAACTACATTTGAGTGATTTTTGTAAGGCTATGAGATGATAACATAGTGTGTAGTTCCCGTGTCTGGCATATGATAAGCATTCAATAATGACAGTAGTATATTTGATGTAATTATTATCACTATTCTTTATCATTCCCACCATTCATACCATTCTCACTATTGTTTCTATGAAATAGTCTCACAAGATAGACTATGTCAAAGTGTCTAGGACAGTGCTTGAGATGTATGATTTTTAAAAATATATTTATTTATGTATGCATACAAGACCTGGAGTATAGTCCAGAGGTGCAGAGGTTGAGAAGATTTACCAGAGACTGAGTGGGAAATAGAACAGGCAGACTGACTGAAATACAAGCTAAGGGCAGCAGCAGGCAAGACAGGAATGGTCTGCTGTGCCATCTGGATCACCTCCCTGGTCAGGATGGAACTCATGTTGTGGTGGCTGCAGATGCTTCTTAATGCTGAGACTTAACCACTCATTCCACCAGGGAGGTCCCTGATAAGCTTTCTAACACTATAAGTTTTGCCCTTATGTTCACCTGAAAACAAAAAGATATTTGAGGTATTCTAATATAAATGCTTGATATTTACCCAACAATGATCTGTCCTAGAAAGAATTATTATATACATACATGTATATGTGTGGTTCAGACTCAGAGTTTTTCAATGTTAGAAGTACTGTCAAAGGAAACATGGCAAACACTTTTTGTGAACATCACAGAGCTCTTTGGAGACACATAGTTTTTTTTTTTTATTCTACCATAAGGACTAATGTTTGTGTCAATGACATTTTGCAAACAATGAACAATGGTCTTCTGAGGTTGCTAAATTTGAAATCAGAAAAAAGGTGATAGGTAGCACTCATCATGTAGGTAAATTATGCTTACTAGCTTCTAGATGATAAAATGTAGTTTAGGAAATCAATCAATTTTGCAGCATATTTTTAATTTCTCCAGATATTTGTAAGGATTGATTGCTATTGTTCTATTAGGTAACATCATTGCATTATTTTAAGGTTGATATCATTAACCGCAGGCACATGCAAAATATAAGATCTAAATTTTAAAGGAAAGGTGACCTTCCCTCTTAGAACACAGATAAATAGTAAATGAGCTCTATAACCTCCAACATTGATGTTTCAAGGTAATTTAATAACAAGACCCTTAACTAAAATACTGAAGTGTGATGCTATATATCATACTTAGAGGCATTTACAGCCTCTAAGGGCAATTAGTTACTGTGACTTTCCCAATCCCACCACATTAAATTCAATGAATTTATCATTTATTGAAAGATACCTTGGTTTTATTAGACATTTTCCAGGCATTTGCAGTTATTAATAACACTTGTATATTCATAGTTGTAGCCTGGAGAGACAGGTGTTTATTCATTTCTAAGACAATAGTTCAGACATTATATATAGTTTACACAAAGGCTGTCTGTAGGTCAAGATCAAAGTGTGTGTGTGTGTGTTTGAGAGAGAATTTTATTGCTAATATACTTTTGGCTTTTAAAATAAAAACCTCCACTCTCCACAATCTTGTTTCACATTAGCCTGCTATCTCCAAGAAGACAAAAACTAGATTTTGGTGTTTATTATGCATGTGATAATTTGTGCAATATCATGTTCTCATATATATTAATTTTTATTCCAAAAAGCAACAGTAGATATGAAAACTGCTACAAAATATAAAAGGAAATACATGGAACAAACATCCATCTCTACTTTAAATGGTAGACCTCAAATGACATTTAGCTAGTGTTTCTTAATCATTAAGAATTCTGCCTCTGGATTGGGAAGCATGAGTTTGAATCCCACCTAATATCAGTTTTGCTGAGATTGCTGAGATTTGCTAATATCAGGCAAAATAATTATATTCTCTAAATTGATTTTCTCATTAATTAATGGGAAAACCAAGAACACCTATTGCACTGATGTGTAGATTATCATCAGTAATGCTTTTTTTTCATGATGACTAAATAAGCAATTACATTATTGAAAAAGTATTGTGCCTCTAAGATTTTGAAGAATGTATGTATTTGCTTTACCTAATATTGACATAAAGAAATTACTAAAGAGGGCCTCCCTGGTGGCTCAGTGGGTTGAGTGCCTCATTGTGAAGCATAGGCAGCACAGCAATGCAAGTTCGACTCCTGACCAGGGAGGGGACCCACATGGTGCAGCAGACTTCTCCTGACTCACCTGCTGTTCCCCTCAGCAGTGTGTTTCAGTTGATTTGCCTGTTCTGCTCCCCTCTCTGTCTCTGGTGAATACTCTCACCCCTGCACCTCTGGCCTATATCCCAGCTCTTGTATGCATAATAAATAAATCTTAAAAAAAAAAAAACAAAGAAAAGGCATGCTGAAATTTCAGTGATAGTGAGTTAGGAAGAATAAATATTTAAAAAAAATACTAAAGAAATAAACCTGCTGCTGTCAGTTCTCCATCAATTATCCATTCCTCTTTTCATTTCTGCAAACGGAATTCTGATTTTATTCACCTTTGGGAGAAACAATGTGCTCTGCACAGGATATGACTAGTAATTGATCTAGTCAATTATATTAATCCTATACCTTTTTACCTGGTTTAGGATTAAGTGTATTCTAGCTACAGAAATGCCAGAGAAATTCTACTGTGGGTATTTGGGGAAAAGTTTCCTCTCTAATTAAGAGAGAGATGCATAAGTGAGTCCTTCACTCCCTTCCCACCTTTGGCTTTGAACACAATTATATGCCACTAGGATCTTGCAGCAGCTTCAGACAATCATGAAGGATGAGTCAAGAAAATCATAAATGACAGAAAGGGCCTGGCATAGTCGAGCTGTTGTATTAACCTCTGAACTTTCTGTCATTCAAGATTTATTATATAAACACAAGTTTAAACCACCAGTGGTAGGTATGCTGATACTTAAAACTAAGAGCATTTTAAGGCTTCTGCTCCAGTTAAAAATTTATGAATCTATTAAATTTTTTTCTTCAGGAGATCACCAAAAAGAAAGAAATAATATCTCCAAATTCTTAAGTTTAATAATGGATATAGGATATTCATTAATTTATTAGATACATGTTTTTTACACTTTAAAAATGAAACAGACATATATTAGGTATTGAGTGGGATTATACTAAACACATTAGGCAGGATACTTATGAGCATCAATACTATAAACTGAAATTCCAGGGGCTTGGAAATACAAAATATGGAATTTTAATCTGGGCATTGCCAATAACTAGCTTTATGGCCTTAGAACACTTATTTTCTCAGTTTCTCTGTAATGTGAAGATATAGTTATTCATACCGCTAATATTTCTTCAATGATTGATGAGTAGTGTCTCATTATTTAGGTACTATTCCTAACCCCAATAAATAATAGCTAGGTGGGCATTCCTGGTGGCACAGGGGGTTAAAGACAGCACTATGAGGCATCCACAGGTACTACATTACAAGTTCCATCCCCAGCCTGGGAGCTGACCCACATGGCACAGCACACTTTTTGCTTTAGAAGTTTAGGGCAAAATGGAAATTTATGTATATTCACTTCTGTTTGAAAATAACAATCTAATATAATCAAATAAAATTTCCCTATTTTTAATGAGCTAGGTCAGTATAACTTCTCTTACAAACTATAATTAATACACATGAGAAATTTTATTGACATAAAATTAAATGTATCAAGTGATAGTGATTAGAATATTAACAAATATTTGTGTGTAATATATTAACTTTAATCCAAAGTTGTACCAACCCATACACAAAAATCATAGAGGAAATTATACATAACTACAAAAAATTGGAACATTATTTAATATATAATTGAAAACAATGTATATTGTTTTCATATTATTATTTTTATTATATTAACTTTGTTAATATAATAAAAATTAAGTTAACAGTTATTGAGCACCTACTATGTAGTCAATGTTCTTCTAAGAATTATGTGTATTAACTTACTTAAACCCATGATGCTATAGTTATTCATACTTTATAGAGGAGGAAACTGAGACCTAGAGCAGTTGGTAAACTTACTTAAAATCCTGATAATAATTGGGGAGTACATGTGTTTTTTTTTTTTTTTTCAATTTTTTTTTCAGATCTCTCAATATGGGTATTAAAAAATATTGATTTTACATTTTCTGCCTAGATTTTTAACTAAAAAAGTCATGATTTTTAAAAAGACTTTAAAAATGATAAAATACTAGATATACTCAAATTTCTGTATCTCCACAGCAGGGTTTTTAATTTAACTGGGATTTTTTTTTCTTAGTCAATATCCTTAAAAAAATGATGAAATGAGGATTTTGATTTCTTGACAATCTTTTAGATTAGATCCTTTGTAAAACTTGTTGAGGGGGAAGAGAAGAAACAATTTGCCTCCTGGTATATAAAAGAACAAATTTAATATCATGAGAAAGATAATTATCACTCAGGTTAGTTGTGTTCTAAAATATGAGGTTTATACTTCTTTACAAGGAAAGGGATTCCAGAATTGAGTATGTTTTTCTTCATAATGTATCTTTGTATTACTTTTCATATCCCAGGTTTTATCATAGTCTACTGCCCTCATGTGTTTTTATTTTTTTTGTGAGGATTAAAAACAACTGCCTAACTAAAGATAGCAAACATGTTAATAGCTTCACTTTTTCTCTTTTTACTATTAATCTGGTTGGTTTTATATGTACAGAAATTACAACTTGAATGTCTGAATAATTACAACATCAAAGGTGCACATTTTATTTGAAAAAAGTATTCTATCCTATACAATTAACTTAAAAAATTTAGGACAGAACTTGATGGGAGATAATTTATTTTCTTCAAATGCTGGGATAATTTAAGTTCTAGGTTCTGGAATATATATAAAATAAATTATGTAATATAAAGTCCTTAAAGAACTTGTAATTTCTGACTGTGTTTGTCAGAAAAAGACTCGTGTTTAAATTCTGAGAATTAAATTCTGGTGCCTAGAGAACTCAATCATTCCTATTTTTATTAACAAAGGTAAACAAAGCAATTGATAGAAAAATCTGTATAAATAATTACAGCATTTCTATGTAAATTTTAGGACTGCCAATATTGAAGTATACCTGTCAAAATAAAAGGTAAATAATTCTAGAAAAGTTCTCAAATATATATCAAGTTTGTAATTGTTTTGTATTGCTTTAAAATGGAATTGACAGTTATTAAATTTATTTTTAAAGTTTTTTTCATAAGCATGAATTTTCTAAGAAATGCCCAGAGATTTTATTTGAAAAATATATTTCCTTTTGATGCATGATTATTTTTAAAAGGTTAACCATGCAGAAAAGAAAGTTGTGAATCAAGAATAACTATACTGGGAATTAACCTCCAAGGGAAAGCTATCTACTGAGACTATACATGATGAAACTGCACTAATGTAAGTCCATTTTATTTAAATTGAATTGCCTACAACTAGAACTGAGTTAACCAGAGCCTTCAATTTCTTTTTGTCCCTTTAGTAGTGGCTTGACTGATTTGATTCCAAGTCGCCTGGGGTTTTAAGAAACAAAATCCTCCCCTATTAAAGCTGCATGGTGTTTATGGCCACCACAGGGATGGTTTGAAAAACAATGAAAAAAGTTGACTTATGAAAAATAAAGCTAGCTAATTACAGCAAATGGGCTTAATTTAAAAACCACAGGTGCCTCTTTTATAAGCTTCTGCTCATGTGAGCTCTTGCTCATAGTTATGTTTATATGACATGGAGAGAGCTGAAATCTTTGTTGTGGCCAGCTTTAAATGGGAAACATTTGGTTCCCAACTATTTACAGTTTGAACCATATATGATGTCATAGAAATGACAAACCCTATGAAGGCTTATATGGAATTCAAATGAAATGATAGCAATTAATGATATGGTAAAGAACATATTTACTATATATTTTATCTAGAAATATAAAAGGATTTACTCTGTAAGTCATATCATTTTCCTTTTCAAAGTCTGTGAAATGAGAAGCAGTGAGATATATTTAGTTAAATTTTTTTCCTAAAAACTTTGCTTACAGTGGATTTCCATAACATTTTGATAAGATGTATGTGATTTTACATTCTAGTGACTAAAACAGTTCCTCAAGTGTGTATATACATTTTTTGCACTTTCATCACATTTGCAAATTTATTTCATTTAATTTGGTTATTTTAGTAACGCTCATCTCTTAAAATTGTAACATAGTCACTCCAGAAGATGTTGTTATAGCAAAGAATAAGGAAATGCTTTTCCCTTTGCCTAGTTCCTTATATATGTATGTTTGTGATATATTTTTCATTGGTATGATAAACCTTCAAATCTACTTATCCCAGGTACTCAGAGTACTAACGTAACTAACTTATGTTAGTCCATTGTGTTTTTAAATCAAGTAGGCACATAATGTTCTGTCCTTCAGTGAATGGAATTTCTAAACTATAATCAAAGGTTTAGGATAGTATCACTTAGAGAAAAATGAAAGAATAACAATGAATACAAAAGATTATCCCTTAAATCTAAAGTAGTGGGGAGAAAAACAAAAAATAAATACTAAATATATGCAATTATTTTTAGAAAATAATATCATGATAAATCACCAAAAATTCACTAAATACTACCATCTCAAATACCATACTGAATTTTTGCATAGATTAAAATGATATATGAAATACTGCATATAGTTAAAAATTGCATTTGTTCACTTTTCTTAGCTATCATTTAAAAATACATGCAAACTATTTTGGTTTGGTTTCTTTTATATCACTTTTATGGTTATGTTTGGAAAACATACGTTGTGTAATAGAATGAGATCCTCAGGTTCTTCATCTGTTGACTAACACTGACATTCACTCTTGCAGAATTCTTGCTGGAATTTCAGGGTCTTGTCAGTCTATTAGACAATTATGACATTATTTTTGTGTTAATATATATGTGTAGCGTTTCTTATATAAAAATATCACTGTTTCACAAAATACCTATCAACTCAAATTTCATGAGTTTTGAGAATCATTCTCTTGTGCATAAAAAATAAGGATATATATCAATAGCAACTAGTGTAACCACAATACTACATCTTAAAGACAATTCTATAATTAAGTGATTCTACA
This sequence comes from Galemys pyrenaicus, assembly GCA_019455555.1. Taxonomy (NCBI): domain Eukaryota; kingdom Metazoa; phylum Chordata; class Mammalia; order Eulipotyphla; family Talpidae; genus Galemys; species Galemys pyrenaicus. The sequence continues at coordinate 7,269,355 of JAGFMF010012279.1, forward strand.
ATACTACATCTTAAAGACAATTATATAATTAATTAACTTTATTTCCATCAGAGTTATTTCCAACCTCTTCATTGCCTTATATTTTAAAGTGGACACATTTGATGGATGAAGAGAGATAAATAAAATTTCTTTTCATGATCATGTATAAATCATCATCTCATAAATAGCAGATAGAGGTTATTTTGTACCTTCTACATTGAAAATACTATGTTATGCTATGCATAATAAACACATTACAACAGAAATATTATCCTTACATTTGAATAGACTAATGTGAGACTGTGGATATTATGTAACTTGTCCAAAATGACCAACTTTCCAATTGATATGTATAGATTTCTAAACTTGAGATGGGATACCTGCATTTGGAAAGTTTAAATAGGAATAACTCTAAAATGCTCAATCTCTTCTGTACTATTGTTGTTACAAAAATATTCAGTTGACTCAGTTTTCCTTTTCTTTGGATATTGCTGACAACAATAAAACTTAAATGCTTTGCTCAGCAATAGCAAAATTTTCAAACTCTATGTTCCATTATTACAGTATTCTCCTTTAAAGAGCAAGCATGTAGAAAAGTGAACTGCACAAACACAGCAGTATAGTTCTGACTTTTATTATATATGATTGGAATGACATTTGATATTTCATTTGCCACAAAGTGATAGAACTTTGAAGTTGAAGGGTCACCATAAATTAGTCCAAATTCAAGACTGAGGCACGCAGATTTCGCAGAGACCTGGAATTAGAATATAGTTATATGCACATAAATGGTTTCCACCTAGAATATTTAGCTAAATATCATAACTATTAAAATACAGAGGACTATAAAGTTTATTTAGTCTTTGAATAATCATTAAGTTTTTTCCGTGTGTAGGATATTCTTTCAGGCACTGGAAGACCGGTAGAAAATAATACAGATAATATCCCTATTCTAATAAGTTTATTCCCTAGTGGAGAAGGTGGCAACTCAAAATCAGAATAAAGGAAAATTAATTTTAGATTTTGATAATTGCAAAAAAAAAAAAACAAAACGTGGCTGGAGACTGAGGTGTGTGTGTATGTGTTAGTTTGCATGTGTTAGTTTGTGTGTGTGATGTTATATGTGGAATTCTTTGGGTATAACTCAGTGGGCACAACATCGAAATTGAAGTATCTCTCTCTGAAAAAGATAATATTTGAGACTCAAATTTGAATAAGAACAAGCTATGTGAAAATCTGATATCAGAGTGCTTCAGAAAATGTAAAAGTTGTAAGGTCTACAAAAGTTTCCAACGGGGCTTCCCTTGCGGTGCTTCTGCAGCTGCTGTAGAGCGAGGTCAATCCCCGGCAGGGAAGGAACACATATGGGCCGGCAGACCCCTCCTGCCTCGCTGGCCTCTACCTTCAGCAGTGTACTTCAGTTCATCAATATATTCTGCTACACACTCTGTTATTGGTGAATCCTCTCACCTTTCCATGCCTCTGACTCTGTCCTGTACCAGAGCTCTTGTGTGCATAAGTAAACAAAGTCTTTTAAAAAGAAAAAAAAAGTTTGAAAATTTGAGAAAATAGAACTTAGGTCAATATGATTAAAAAGATACTTAATAAAGAGTTAACATTACCTACATATAATGAGCCTGTGGAATATATCTGTTTAGAAGTAGAAGTTAGGAGATTATGTTGAGTCTTAGACACACAGCATTTTAAATTTGATTGTAAAAAAAAAGTGTATTTGAAACAACTTTGGGGATGCAGAGAAAGATGAGAAAAATCTTAAAACCCCCACTTTGTCAATTACAGGCTATCCTTTTGTGTCTGTATAAGAGAAGTTGGGGACTGAAGTTACATGAGATGACGTAATGCATGTTAGGCAACTTAAATGTATTCTAAGTCTAGTGTTAAAATGATATGATAAAAGTTTTTTTTTTTTCAAGGATTAGTTTGACTGCTATATAAAGAATGAAAGAAGAAATCTTTGTATTAAGGGATAAATGGTTTATGATTCATTCAATCATTTATTGAACATTTCCTACTATGAGTCAAATACACTTTAGGCAATGAGGAACTAGCAGTGACTATAATAAAGTCTATATTTCATGGATGTCACAGCTAAATGAGGGCTTCTATACTGAAATAAACACAAATATTAAATGGTGATAAATGCTTCATTTGAAGTAAAATGAAGGGAAATTGTATAGAAAGCAAAAAGGGAGATTTCACTGTATCAAATTTGAACATAAACTAGAAGAGTAATAATACAGAAATCTATCAAGACATTTCAAGAAGAGGTCCACTGTAAGAGCAAATGCAGTGAGACAGAAACTGCGATGGACTGGATTTGGGCGGTGACAGCAGGGCAGTGTGGAGACAAACTGAGAATGTGGCATTGGCAAGCTTATGACCAACTGAAATTGGAAAAGGAGAACTGAAGAACATCCCTCATTTTCTTATTTCATTGTATATATTTGAAAAATAGGAACAGAATTTGTATATGTGTTTAAATGAACTATGAGGATACTGAGTGGTCTGCTTATCCAAAAACATACTTAAGTATAATTCTTTTCTAATTATGTATGGGACCCAAAAGTAAAGGGACCACCAATATACAGGTGATTTGAACCCTTGTCATAGTTAGAGAAAAGGAAATGATAGTGAAGCAGGAAGTGCTGGAGAGATAGCAAAGTGAGAAAAATCTTTCACATGGAAAGAAGGGAAGAACCATTATTAATAGAGAAAGTTATGAATGGTATTTAAGTCAGTCAAGGAAACTGTCCAGTGAATATTACTACTAGGGAAAAAAAATAATGACCTGAAGATACAATTCCAGAAAATTGTACCTAGATAAATTTCTGAAGAGTTAGAGGGAAATGTAAGATCAGAAATTGGATGTGGTGAACATGGGGATAACTATTAATCTTGATAATGAAAGAAGAGTTTTAAATCAATAATCACATTAGCTGTTTTAATGTCTGATGAGAATATAGAATTATGTTTGGCAAATGTTAGGAGGAGGGAAGATGGTGGGGAGGAAGATAATTAATTTGAAAAGTTATGCTTATTTGAATAATGCACTTAGAAGTGGCATGAATTGTACATAGGGGAAATTGGAATCAAATGGAGCAAAGATGATTCATTTTTTACAAGGAAGTAGAAAAAGTTATGATAAATATAGAAATTATTGTTTTAAAGTTGTAAAATCAAATTTTTGTGGCATTAAGTTTATCTAAATATTTTGGGTTTTTTAATATGCAAGTATTTGTGATGCTGAGCTAAACACAATATGAATTTGGTGAGACAATCTATAATCAGAAATTACAGAAGTATTGATTTTCTATATTAAATCAATTATCCTGTCTCAGACTAGGACAGGGAAATTATTACTTTGATGAATTACACCCTGACCTAATAGAGCAAAATGTGATTGACACATTAACCCACAGTCTTATATTGTCAGGCTGATCCCTTTCAGGTTTTAAATTTTTATGATTTAATAATTTCTAAGTCTCTAAGTTCAAAGTGACTCTCCAGCATGAAAAAGAAATTTTACTCTTGCAAATATATTGACATATGCATTCTGCAAATAAGTTATAATTTTCATTTTTTTCTTTCTTTATAGATATTTGACATCAATTGTGGTCCCATGGATTTCCCACCACCATTTCACTAGTGCACCATTATTCTAAGTCCCTTGTGCTCTGATTATTCTTAGAAGCAGAATTGCTCAGTAGAGTTAGACAGCAATAATGACACTATTTTTAAAAACTGTGTATGTTATTTCCACATTTATGCATTACAATCTTCATAAAATTGTAAACAGAAAACTCAGAGAAAAATCATATTATAAATTGCCATAGCAATTAAAGAGTATTATCAGGTGAAACAAAGAACATAATCTATAGATCTGAGACTCTTAATACCTAAAGACAGATGAGTTGAAGGAAAGGCTACAGGAAAGGAACTGGAGTCAAATTCCAATTTAGAATCTGGAAGTAGCAATGAAAGTATTTCACCACTATGATAGCTCTTAAGGTTAAGACTCCAGCCATGTCTCAGACATTCTTTGGGGCTGGTCTTTTGTATATCCTTTAGTAAGTAATCTTACTCTAAATTGACTAACTGCACAAGTTACATGGTTTATTCCCCTCATTTAAGTATTTCCCATTTCCTTGTAATGTTAAACATTTATTTTCCAAAAGAAAAGCAAAAATAATTTTGTCATGAGAATTAATGGGCTTAAAAGTCAAACTTAACTTGTGCAGGAAAGATAAAATTTTATATAATCTAGTTTTATCAGAAACAATAACTCTAAATAATGGTTGTGTTAATTTTGTTTTTGTTTTGAAGTTTAAGGTAAGAAAGAGTGAGCTGTGACAGATAAATGTAATATTTTAAACTTGATGTAGAAAGGCATAAAGGAACAGTTTGAGCTACAAAAATCAAGAATCACACTCAATATTACCTGAGTTCTTCTAAAAATTCACCAGGTTAACTGAAAGTCAAATTTGAAAGTATTTTTTCCTTGTATAATCAAGAAGATTTAATTATTTTCTTTATTTGCTTTCTTTTAACAGGATTTGTCAATGTACAAAAGAATTTATTGTAAGACTCTCATCCTAAAATCACATTTTGTTTTGTGTATCTAAAGAAGTGAAAGTAAGTCATAAATACCTTGATACTTATATCCCTTTGTCAGAATAGCTTTTAAAAATATTTTCTAATTCTTCACACATTAACTATAATAATAGTAATTTACAAATGAAGAATATGCTATTCCAAAAGACCAGAATTTGAAATGCAAATACAATTCCCTAATGCATAATAGCAGACACTTTATTTCTAGAAAGGACCGACTCTGAATTTCATTTCCATCTCTTACTATTTGTGAGACTTTTGGAAACTTATGATTTTAGAACTTCAGTTTCCATATAATCTTAGTAGTCCCTGTCTGAAATTTTAATGAATATTAAATGTGTAACCAGGAGTAAATGCTTAGTAAATGTTAATGAAGAAGAATCCAGTGAATAATAAAGCGATAATTTGCTTACTTTTAAATAATAGTTTAGTATTTGTTGGTTATTAGTGTCATTTGTAAAATAATGTTTCTTAGATTTAAAATAGACTTTAAGAATAACTATAAAAACAGTAAGTTTTTTTTTGTACATATGGGGGCACAAATTTATTAGCTTTAAAAGATTTTCCTTTTTTGCTGTTTCAAGTTAGTTATTGTTTCAACTAAGATGGCATCTTTGTAATAACATTCTATTTTCCTGCATGTTATTGGCTTTTCTAATAAGTAGTGATAGATTATTGAAAAGACTCACCACAACTAGACTTTTGGAAATGGGTAAGTTTAATCAGAAGTGTCCTTAAGAGTTTTAGGAAGACAATATTTGGATCAGAAAAACTGGTCTGGTAGGAATCAAGGATAAAGGTGCCTGACATCTTGGTTCTGTGGTCAGCTCTAAACTCTGACATGAATCTAATAAACTGGTAGTAATACTCTCTAAGTCTGGGAAGTCAAAAGATACAAGAGATTATTGATTCCTGCTGTAATAGAATTGATCTAATAAGATATGAAAAACAGACTTATATTATCTTAGAGAAGAGAATGATAACACAATGTTTTTCAAAATTTTCAAGACAATTAAAAAAAAAATGTTTCAGATCTCTCTGGTGGTGCAGGGGGTTGGGGGCTACACTGTGGGACTTCCTCCGTCACTATAGTTTGGGTCGATCTGGACAGGGAGAGGACCCACCAGGCACAGCAGACCGCTCCTGCCTTGCCTGCTGTTCCCCTCTGCAGTGTATTTCAGTTGATCTGCCTGCTCTGCTGCTCCCTTTGTCTCTCTGGTGAATACCCTCACGCACATACCCTCTCCCCCCACACCTCTGACCTGTACCCCAGCTCTTGTATGCATAAATAAATAAAATCTTTTAAAAAATGTTTCAAGAAAATGTCTTCTTATATCATGGATATAGTTCATAATGAATTATGAACTATTTATTAACTACTATGCTCTGTGTATTTTGGTGACATGATTCCATTAGATGTTTTCATCATTTATGTGAATACAAATTCCTTAGTATAATTTGAAGACTTTGAAACTCAGACAATTTAAAAGTTTTGGCTAAGAATGTACCTACTACATAAACTGGTAGATGGCAAAGCAAATTTACATTGCTGATGCATTACTATGATGTTAGGATCTTTTTCTATTCTCAGTGACAGTAAATGTTTGGATGGAAATATTCAATGAGTATTATATGACCTATGTTCCCAGTCATTTTCCCTCCTTACCAAGGGTAATGCTTGCAATGTCAATAAATACATAAATGTGTATACAATATTTTTGATAAGAAAAATTCTGTGAATTCATTATCAGTGAGTCATTCAATTTGAGCTGTATGTCCTGATATTAGTGATGTGTATTGATGAGACACTTCATAATGTTCAGCACCAAGAGCACAATAATTTATCATAGCGGTTAAGAATATAGCTGTGGAACTCAACAGAATCGAAACCAAGTGTCAGTCACATTCCTTCCTAGGTAAATTGCTGTGTAAATTTGCTCTTTTCTAATTCGTATATATAATACCCTTACACTTTAAAAGAAGACCTATAATAATAATGTGTTTTTTGTTAAAGGTATTAGAAAAGGAGACACATTACCTAAAGCAAATGGTAAACATTTAAGAAATGTAATTTACCATGTTCAAAATTGTTCAGAAATATTTTGATTTAGTCAATGGTCAGACTATATTGTTTTTGTCTTATATATCACATGTTCTTATAACAAAATTAAGTATATTGAATTATTTTCTTCTGAAACTGCCTAAATGCTCAAATCTAATAGTTAATAAATTATAGTATTTCTTTAATTCAGATGTAGGCAATTTTTTTTCTGTAATGTCCAGAGGTAAATATTTTATGCATTGTTGTCCATATGGTCATTTGCAACTACCTCAGTTTTGTCATTGTAGCACTAAAGTGGTCAAAAATAACATATAAAAAAAAGTGTAACTGTGTTCCAATAAAACATTATTTAAAAAAAAAAAAAACAGACAAGGAAGATACTTGCTTAGACCATAGGAAATTCTAAGTAAAGCTTTCTATTTTCTAGTGAACACATTTGGAACAAACACAAACACATTATTCTAGCTCCCATTTAATAAGAGCATATGCAATGTATAAAAAGAAAAAAATGGGGCCTCCCTGGTGGCGCAGTGGGTTAAGCAACGCACTATGAAGCAAACCGCAACCACTGCAGCACGAGTTCGATCCCTGCTGCCGGCCAGAGAGGGGACCCACATGGTGCAGCAGACGTCTCCTGCTGTGCCCGCTGCTCCCCTCAGCAGTGTACTTCTGTTGATCTGCCTGTTCTGCTCCCCGCTCTCTGTGGTGAATCCTCTCACCCCCCACACCTCTGGCCTGTACCCCAGTGCTTGTATGCATAAATAAATAAATCTTTAAAAAAAATAAAAAAATAAAAAGAAAAAAATGTAATTGTGCATTAATTTATAACATTTAATGTGTACTAATATATTCATTTACTACTCCTACCTTACTTCCTTTAGAACAAAGACCATCTCTATTCTGTGGATGAAACATAGACTAGAGGATGCTAAGTGACTGATACCTAGAAAGTGATACAAGTAGGAAAATTAGATGAAAAGTATTATTTTAAATAATGGTATAATTATGCTATTTTCTACAAATGTCCAATAAATATGGACGGCCTGTTTATTACCATTCTTTTGTGGGTGAACATTAAAAATTAATCCTATTTTGGTTATTTAGTTTCCAAAAATTATAAATGACTTACCAACATCTTAGTGGTTTTAATTTTAATATTTTTTCTAATACATTTACACATTATTTAAAATGATATTTTATAATCCAGGTTGTCACTATGCAGAAAATAATGACACCTTCAAGTGATTCAAAACTACATATTTTGCTGTAAAGTGCTATGGGTTATCAGAATGATAAAGTACAGAACTCTTGTCTTTCCAAATTACATGTTGAAATAAAGATTTAATATTATGTTTAATTTAATTCATATTACAGGTCTCCAGTCATCACTAAAAATATAAAAGTGAATCACAAGAGGGTTACTAAGTTAAGGTTATTTTGAAAGAGCTAACTTTTCAGCTACCTTTAGCATGAGAGGAAAGGAACATAGTGTTGGAAATCAGTAGTATCAAGATACTATCTTATGATTTGCCAACTAAGATAGGTACAAAATCCCACCAAAAATTGCAAGTAGCTTCCTTGTATACATTTTTTTTTACATTTATGATAAATTTATTTTTAAAAGTTATTATTGCCATAGAATCATTTCCAATAGTCTTAAGCAAAGCTTTCATGGATAAATTTAATCATAGTACAGTAGCCCTTTCTCCTAGGCTATTTTTAGAGTTTCTACTCATTTGAATCATATGATTTTTTATAAAAGATTGCAGCTATGAAATACTATCCTGTTATTAAGCAAATCATAATGATAAGAAATATCACCCTCTATTTTTGGTACCTATGTGAAATTACCAATAGTATTTCATGTAGATGAAAAAATATACTTTGACATTTAAATATGTTATATTTTATTTTTTTCTATATTTTTATTTTACAATGTAAATATTCATACAACTTAATTATTTCTGTATGTATAATAATAATAGGGAATACAATTTATAGAAATTTTATTACTGGAAAGATCTTCTAGGGGAGAAAAAATGTTTTCATTTGCTTTCAGTCTCTTAATAATGGACACTCTCCAAGTAAATAACACATTCCCTTTGGACAAAGCTACTGTTCTACTTTCAGATACTGTGTTTAAGTTCATACTTTGAATGCCTTCTATACTTATAACCCCAACAAGTTTAGAACTGTTGTTGTAAGTGTTCAGATGAAAGAACTTTTTGGTTTTCCATAGTTCTCTTCATGATAACAAATTCAACTTCACCTTTAGATCTAACCTTCTATTTGGTAGTACTTGTTGGCTTTGGGAATAGATTTGTTTTTCTGTAGAATGCTTGAGATCTGCCATTGAATAAAAGAAACAAACTGCTTTCAATAGAAGTTGTGTATGTGTGTAGAATAATATAGAAATTGGCCTTCTAAATGTTTTTTTTTTTTTTTCTTCAAGGCTTTTGTACCTGAATCCTGTTTCTGCTTTTTGAAGTAGCTTGAAAAAGTTAATAAGCAGTTTGAGGAATCCTTAAGGAATGCAAGCCTTTTTGTGTTCTGCTGTTGAAATATAGAACTGATTCTCACTTGATGTCAGAAGTGCTACCTCTATTAATAAGATGACAACTGTTCCAAAATAGATCTTTTGGAGAACATTTTTGAATTGGAGAAATAGACCAAAATAGAAATACAAACAAAACAAAAAGTAGAACATTAGCCATTTGTGATTTTTCTACTTTATGACTAGTGGCAGTATGATACTAGTGGCAAATTTGTAACTTTTAACAATCTTTTCCCAAACACTTTATTTAAAGTCTAAGGTTTATTTCTTAGATAAGTGTCCCTTTCACAGAAAAATATGCACACTAAGTACAGAGAATTCTTATATTCTCCCTCTTCCCAAGCCTCTGCCAACAATTTTCTCTATTAATACCATATTGCATTTATGTGTTTTATTTGTTAGTTGATGAATCAGTATATTATCATTAACTACATTTTATAGTTTACAATGGGTCCTCACTGTGTTGTATACTTTGGTGAATTTTGACAAATACATAGTCACATACCTGCCAGTAGAATAACATAAAGGATAGTTTCAATGTCCTAAAATTACTTTGTACACACACCACTTATATATCCTTTTTTCACTTTCTTCCTACCTCCTGGAAACTACTGCTTTTTTTTCTCTGAAGTTTTGCCTTTACCAATGTGTCAAGTAGTTAAAATCACATAGTATGTAATCTTTTCACATTTTTTATACAATATGCATTTAAGGCTCCTCCATGTCTTTTCATGTCTTAATAGATGGTGGCTTTTTTTCACAGAATATTACACCATTGTATGGATGTACAAGTTTATCCATTCACTATTGAAAGATACCTTAGTTGCAGCCATATTGAACAATTATTTTTAAAACTTCTATAAATGTTTATTTTCAGGGTTTTTTGTATAAATGCAAAATTTCAAATTATTTGGGTAAATCTCTACAAGCATGATAAGATGGCAAAACTGTAACAGTACAAAAAAAAAAAAAACCCAAAAGAAAACTGCCACTGTCATCCAAAGTGACTGTACCATTTGCATACTCACTAGCAATGAATTACTAGTTCTGTCAACTCATGTCCTCACCAGCATTTAGTAGTGTAAATGTTTTGGATTTTAATTATTCTAGTAGCCTAAGTGTCATCTTACTTTATTTTTCAGCTTTCTAAAACCATCATTTCTTATACTTATTAGTTATCTGTATATCTTCTTTGGTGAACTGACTTAGAACTTCTACCTACTTTTTAATTGGGTTGCTTTCTAATTGTGTTTCAAGAATTCTTGCTGATTTAGTAGATTAAAGTCAATTTATTAAATATCTATTTTGCAAATATTTTCTCCTAGTGACTTGATTTTCATTTTGCAAACAGTATTCTTTGCAGAGCAGAATCTTTAATCTAGTACAGCTTATCAATTTTAACATTCATAGATTTTTTTCAGATGTTATATATAAAAACTCATTATTAAACCAAAGTCACTTGACTTCCTCTTATAATTTTCTAGAAGTTCTTTGCATTCTCTACATAGACAATTATGCCATCTGCAAACAAAGATAGCTTAATCTTTCCCTTCCAATACATGTGACTTTTATTTGCTTTTCTTATTGGATTCACAAGGATTTCCAGAATGATGTTCAATAGGACATATAAGAAGGAGCATACTTGCCTTATTCCAAGTGCTTGAGGAAAAGCAACTAATTTCTCATCATTAAGTATGATGCAAATTGTAAGGTTTTTGGTTGATATTTTTTAAAATCAAGTTGAGGAACTTTTCCCTCTGTTTCTTCTGGAGACTTCGTAAAGTGAAAGGCATTCCCTTGCTTTTTGAGCCTTGGGACTACCTGCATTTCTTTTTTTTTTTTTTTTTTTTCAATCTTTTAAGTACATTTTTCCAAGCTTCGCTTAAATTATTTCATTTCCTGAACACTACCTTTTGCATCTCTCTTACTACGTTCCCTTGTGATTTCATTGAATCCACCAAGTTAATTTAGGTATTTCTCTCATCTCAAGATCCTGAACTTCATCATATTTCAAAATTCACTTTGCCACATAAAGATGTTTATAGTTTCTGGAGATTAGAATCTACATATCTTTAAAGGGCTTTTATTCTGTCTATCACAGTAACTTTTCTTCCTTCCTTCCTTTTTTGCTCTTTACACCTTCTGTAGTCCTTTAAATTCAACTGAAATATTACTACATGATGAAATTTCCCCATTTTATGTACTTTTTTTTTCCCCTGGATTAACTACATTTGCTTGGAACTATATTAAAGAAATGTTTTAACTCTTTTTTTTCTTTCACATTACTTTCTTTTCCTAACATTTTCTCCTTTTTATTACAATTTTCAAAATACTTATTAATTCACAAATTATTTATTGTGCCCCTGTTATATGTCAACTCCAGTAATAGGCTCTGGGAATAATATAGTTAGCAAAAGAGACACTTTCCCTGTCTTACTAGAGTAAATAAGCCTCAAAAATATTTAATTATGACATAGGATGGATTTAACGGAGATAAGAATATGTGAAACTGTAATTGGAAACCTAATCACTTTGGAGCTTAGGAAGATAATGAATATAACCATAAATGACCTTGTTTTTTAATGATAAGACCTACTATGTTTCACAGAACATGGTAAGTGCTAGCTAGATACAAAATAGAATATAATTGTATGAAATTCATAGTATTTACTGTACATGATACAACAAAAATCTACCATGATAATATGATGATCACTAAGCTAGCACTTTTAAAGTTCTAAAGTCTTCTGTCCCACCACTCCAGCACAATCAAACTGCAGCCTATTTTCAGCAATAGGATGTGTAAGATGGTAATGGCTTAAGAGCAAAATTCTGGAACCAGCAGTGTGCTGATAGGTAAAATACTTAAATTTTGAATTTATCACTGCCTTAATTATAAAGTCAGGTGATGATAGTTTTACTTAGTAAGGCATTATGAATATTTATAAATAAATTAGTGATTATATGAGTACTATAAAAATATGTTGAAGACATTTATTAAAAAATTAAAGATATTGTAATAATTAATTTTACATGTAAAATTGACAAGGCCAAGATAACTAGATGTCTGTTCAAACTTTATACAGTTCCTCTGAGGATGTCTTTGATATTTACATTTAAATTGATGAATTTTGAGTAAAGTAGATTACCCCCATAATATGGTTATGTCTCATCTAATCTGTTGAAGAAATAAATAGAAGAAAGGAAGTTTTCAGAAGGAAAACTCCCCTTAGACTTTAACTATAACATAAATTCTTTTCTGAATCTCCAACTTATAAGTGTACCCTGCAGATTTTGAACTTGTCAATACCCAAATAAGTTGAACCAATTCCTTAAAATAAATGTTTGCCTGTCTGTCTGTCTATCTATCTATCTATCTATCTATCTATCTATCTATCTATCTATCTATCTATCTATGTTTATCTGTCTATCAATCATCTATTTTTTATCATATAGGTATAATACTAATAACTAATACACATGTTTACTATTTCTACATGTTTTCTCATTATAGTTAAGAAAGGTGATACAACTATTGGGTAAGATCCATCAGAGTGAAATACAGTACAAAAAATTGTTAATTTTCATTGTGATCCCAAATTATGTTTATTGGACTTATTTCATGTTTGTTTGTTTTTTTTTCTATCACTAACTATGCAATACTCTTAAGTTGACTACATCACCCCAACTTTTCTTTATGCTTTGGGTAATACTTTGCCGTTGAATTTAGATGGACAGACAACATGTATCCCATTAGTTGAACACAGAACAGGTGATAAGATGTGTGTGTATAGGCTTGCATCTGTGTTATATAAGTTATAGTGTCCATATATTAGATTCCCTTGTTGGCTCTTAAGAAACAAGTTAATATGTTTGGGATTCTCACATGGTAAAGAACTGCAGATGGTCTATAAGAGATAAGGACAGTCCCTGTAAACAACTAGGAACAATTCTGAAATCCTTAGTTCTGCAACTGTGAGGTATTAAATGCTACTAACTATGTAAGGGGAGAAACATATTTTTCTCCAGATGACACTCCCTTTTAAGTAAGTGTCTTGTTCTGACATTTTGTAGCATGGATGAGTAACTATCTTCGGTGTGCCTAGATTATAAGCTTATAAAAACTGTGAGATAATAAATGTGTGTTGTTTTAAGATGTTAAACTTGTGATATTATATAAGAATAACTAACTAGTGAAATAATATTTGTATCACATCTATGAGAAACAAAATATTATCTTGGAATCATGACGTTTTTGTTTAGTTTTACAAAGTTCTAGTTATCTATATATTTTTTTAAAATTTATTTATTTATGCATACAAGCACTGGGGTACAGGCCAGAGGTGTGGGGGGTGAGAGGATTCACCACAGACAGAGCGGGGAGCAGAACAGGCAGATGAACAGAAGTACACTGCTGAGGGGAGCAGTGGGCACAGCAGGGGAGGTCTGCCACGCCATGTGGGTCCCCTCCCTGGCTGGCCGCAGTGATTGAACTCGTGCTACAGTGGCTGAGGTTTGCTTCACAGTGCGTTGCTTAACCCACTGCGCCACCAGGGAGGCCCTATCTATATTTTTTGATGTCCTTAGTTTACATTCCTCGGTGTCTATAACTTTGGATTTTTTTTCTTGACCTCCTTATTTATTTATTTATTTATTTATTTTTATCTTTTTTTTTTTATTAGTTATATTTGACATCATTTGTAGTCCCCAGGGGGTACCCACCACCATTTCACCCGTGCACCATCACCTCAGTCCCTTGTGC
>JAGFMF010012279.1:7283393-7426509 GCA_019455555.1 Galemys pyrenaicus
GCTTTTTGGTCTTATTAAGTTTTTGTTGTTGTTGTTGTTTACTTTTGGTTATAATTGCCCAATTCCTTGAGCTTATTCTTTATTGTTGTTGTTGTTCATGGATGGAACTAGAAGGAATTATACTCAGTGAAACAAGTGAGAAGGCAAGAGAAAAATATAGGATGGCTTCACTATTAGGAGGAATATGAAAGACCTCCTTATTTAATGTAGTATTGTCTCTCACAAAAAATAGAGACAAGCAGATGGAGGAGTATGTTAGATACATTGCTTCCTCTACAAATGTTTATTGCAGCACTTGCTGCTTTATGTTGAGCTTATTAATTTACTAACTTTTCCAAATTGGTTTAAAGGAGGTCAAAATGTATTTTAGTCATGTTTGTACACCAAATTACCAGGACATAGTAGGTAACTGTGCATATAAATTAGTGGAAATATTATCGCAACTGAAACTATTAAATGAAGAATATTTAGTTATACTTAATGCAGAAAACTATAAAACTTTATATAGAAAAAATGGTTCTTAACCAAGAAATATTTGGACATTTGTTCTCTTTTTTATTGCCATAGTAACAATGCACTTTGCAGTGTGTCCCTATAATATTCACCAGTTTTCCACTTTGCTGTCTTTAAAAATAGGAAGAAAACACACTGTCCATCTGGAAAGAAAATAATAAAGACAACATTAAATATAATTAATAACATATGCAGTCAGTTTTAATGGGATCATTGTGTTTAAAAATGGCAAACTCTGTATTATATGGTATACTAAGATTACCCTGTAAACTCAAAGAAGCATTCATGACATCTCAAAGGTATTAGTCACTTAACATGATGGCTTTGAGAATTCATGATCATATTTCTGTAAAAAAATCATGGTGACTTAGGTAATGAACAGCTTTTCTGAGACTCTCACAAACACCAGGCTATTTGTAGATATTAAGTATCTTTTAACAATCTTCTGCCTCTCCAGTTGTGTCAGATCACCACAGCTGTTCTCTTCAGAAGCATATTCCCACCAAATTATATTAGTTAACATGAAGCATATTCCCACCAAATTATATTAGTTAACATGTTAACAAGTCTGTTGCATCAAATTTGCTATCTCTCTGGTTTGTAGACTATTTCTTATTTTTATTGCACACTTAAGATCAGGTGCAATTGAATTTAGTATAAGAGATTGTTTTAGCATCACATTTCACCAAAATTAAAAAAAAATACAAACGTCCACATGTGTAGTGAAGCAAGGAAATGTTAATTGTTTGTAAATATATATATATGTGTGTGTGTGTGCATGCACACACATACTTATGGAAGTTGTGCTATCCATATACATATATATACACAATAATAAACATTCAAATTAATAGTATAAAATTAATGAAATAAGAATATCCACATATACATTTATCCACTTTGCCCATGTGGTTAGTATTGACCTAATTTTCAGTGAAGGTAGAAATAAAAGATGAGCAGTTATTATATGCTTATTTGTTTTATAATGAACAGCATTCATATTAGTATTTGCTAGAAAATTAAGAGATTATAGACAGGCATAGTGCATTAAACATACTTATGATTGTTTCACATAGACAGTATGCATGATGTCAATTGCTGTGCTGTAACATTAGTTGTGAAGATTAATTGGAAAACTGTTTATATAAGAGAACCTATTACTTTCAAACTTGAAATTAAAGAACAAAGAGATTTAGATCCATCTTCAGTATCCCTGTGGTTTTAGTTAAATGCCACTTTCAAGATGGAAAGGAAGTTGCCTACTGATGTGATTTGATAGCTGCCTAAAATGTTTATCCATATTTTACAAACATGTTATACCACTATAGTAATAACAATGTGTGAGATTTTGATATTATTTAAGTTCTTGGTTTAAAGACTTTGTAGTCCTTACTAAATCACTTACAGTTCTGTCAGATCTTAAGTTTTACAAGATTTTTTCACATTCCTCTTTATTTTAAAGTTTACTCAAACCTGTGACTTAAGCAGTTTAAATATAATTATTTCAAAGGTTTAGGCCTGACCCATGTCAGACAGGATATGAGTGCATGTTTTTAACTCCCAACTATATAAGCAATGATTTTTTCATTGTGCCTTGACTGACTGAAAATGCATCTGGAGAGGTTTTCTCCCACCAAAAACAAAAAAAAAAAAGGCAAATTAAATTAGGTCCTATCAGCAAAGTTATATCCAAGGCAAATGAACATAAGGAGATAAGGATGGGAAATTGCATCAAGAAAATTCCACATTATGAGAACTAATATGAATAGAAGTGTCAATTGTTGAGAAGGAACAGTGTGTTATCATGAGATATTGCAGCATTGTAATAGACCTAATGGAGAAAAGGTAGACCGAAGAGGGTCATTATAAAACACCTGAAGATCTACTGTGATCTGGCTCTGTTCTAAACTCAGGTTTCTGTTTCTTGACATGAATTTTATAATTTATAATTTAATCATTCTTTTACCTTTTTTCTTTGTATCAGGCACTATTCTAGATACTGCAGATGCATCTGTGAGCAAAAAGGATAACAGACCTGTTCTTATGAAAAATAAATTGTAGTTATAAATATTAAAATGTTATGGATCTCTCATAAAATATTCTCTTCACCTATGACCCCTCTACCTGCAGTGTTCTTCCCTTCCTCTTCAGTTAAGTAATATCTACTAATCTTTAAAAATTTGTTTGGTTTTCACATCTTTCAGAAGCATTCCTGAATCTAGCAGTATGGAAGATGTTTCCATATTTTGTGTGCCTTTTACATTAACATTATCATTAACAAATTTATTTATTGTTAACATTTTTTAAAACTTAAAGTCAGGATCTTGGTCGTCTTTGTACCTATATCATTCAAGCTAAAACTAATGTCTTAAGCAGAGACACAATATAGGTTTGTTGTATAAAAGAATAAACTTCCTTTGACATATGTGTAAGAGCCATTCGTGTATTACTATAAATACACATACTTGTGTGTGTAAATATACATATACATACAGACATACATATATATTCAATTGACAAAACAGACCTTTATATTTAATTTTTTTTTTTTGCTGATTGTTGAAATTTGGTAAATATTTAGTAAAAATTTACAACCTGTTTTGTGTATTGATCAAATAACTAGAAATTGCCAAATTTCTATAGTAACTTGGAAACATACACATGATTTTCTTGTTCTTAAAGATCCTTGAAATAAAGGCATATAAAGTAATTAATGAAAACATAAGAAAGCATGATATTTGCAGTTAAAATAATCAGCACTAAATAACTACTGTCTATATGTTTACTTCATTGTCTTAACAATAAGTTAACAATTTGTGAATTCAATACATACACACACACACACAGAGTAAATGATTGGCTTTTCTACTACCATTTTCAAAGATTTTGAGAAGCATATTATTAGCCCAACGAATTAAAAAAGGAACAAATTCCAATACTATCAGAGAAAAAAAAAAACTACCTATGGAGTTGGAGCAGGTCTGATATAGCCCACAAAATTGGGAATAGCAACTTGAATAATGATTCTGAAGACTGACAGAGTGATTGATAGACTTCTGTAAACCCACGGGGCTCGTAGAGGATTTCTTCGTTCTCTGTCTGCAGTCGCAGCAACTGGCATGGTTCCTTTAATCTTTGGTTGAAGTGTGTTAGAATACGTGATGAATTATTATGGATTTTTCTTCCTTTTCTCACTGTCAGTTTATAAAAACAGAAAAATATATACTATTAGGCATGTACATTTTACAGTCATATTTTATTTAATAATTCCCTTCCCTATGTGATTTGTTTACTTACTTTCTATTACTCCTTCTAGTTAGTTTAATATTTGTTCTGCTAAAGGATTCACTACTTAGTTGCTAATGGCATATGTTAGCCTATTCTTCACCCTTCTCTTCAAAGTTATTACTTTAAGATAAGCTATCCTTTTACTAACACCTGTAGTACTTAATAAAGTGTGTGGAGTGGGTATGTGAGCATACCTGGACTGACTTGTTGCTTTCGGACTTAATAGTAGGTTGGCCATGACCAAGACATTAAGTATTTCTGTTTTTTCTCCCCGCATATATTACAATAATGATGAAATGATACTTCAAGCAAAACAGCTAGAATTCTTATAAGCACACTAAAATGTTGAGTCCTTCTCTGTCCACGAATATACCACTTTCTGTGACTGTGCTTTTTAATTAAACAACAAATGGTGAGAAAACAAATATTTTAGAACCCTAATTTTAAAAATGGAGAAACATAATTCCTAGCCCAATTTACATAGCTAGAATGACTTAAAAGCAATAATCTTTATGCTATAAACTAGGTAATTTGACCTCACATTTCATAGAATTTTAGATTACCAAAACAGCATAGGTAGAAAGGATGTTTTGTGCCTATCATATACCAGATTCTATGTCAGACGGTAAATTCTGATCATTTTATATAATTTCCACCACAGTTCTGATAGAGGAATACTTATTTTAAGAGAAAATTTAGGTACATAATGTTAAATAAATTGCCATTGCTCAGTTAAAATTTGTTGTATTTTATTTATTTACTCATCTATCTATCTATCTATCTATCTATCTATCTATCTATCTATCTATCTATCTATCTATCTATCTATCTATCTATCTATCTATCTATCTATCTATCTATCTATCTATCTATCTATCTATCTATCTATCTATCTATCTATCTATCTATCTATCTATTAGTTCCAGGAAGGGGGCACAAAGCAGTTTATGGATGATTCTAGCAGACTGGGTAAAGGAAAGAGTCTTGGAGCCCTCGGTGGCTTTTACGGTTTTATTTACAGAGTGACACCATTATCTTAGAGGCGACCAGGTACATGGCAGGCAGAGATGTCTGTGCATCTCACCCTCCCCGCTCCTTTGCTGCTTCTTTTTTCTGCTTCTACTGCTGGTGTCCTGTTCCTCCCACTGCTGTTGCTCTATATTCTTCTTGGTGTCCTCATGACGCCACCCTTATATGCGCATTTCCATACCCAGATGCACCCATTTGTGCATGCCCACCTAGGCATGCGTGCAGCACCGCAGGTGTCCATCATTATACCAATGGGAGGAGGGCAGAAAAAACTGATTGTTTTCTCTGACCGTACCTTTATTTTTAAAGGTTTATTTTTATTTATGCTTATAAGAACTGGGGGCTAGGCCAGAGGTGTGGGAAGTGAAATGATTCACCAGAGACAGAGTGGGGAGAAGAACAGGTGGATCTATTCCTCTACAGCTGAGGGGAGCAGCAGATGAAACAAGAGAGGTCTGCTGAGTTATGTGTGTACTTCCCTAGCCCGGGGTAAAACTTATGCTGCAGTGACTGCAGATAGCCTGATAGTGCTGAGTTTAAACCCTGACAGTGGTGAAACCCCTGTTTCACCAGGAAGTCACTTATATGTTGAATTTTATATTAAAATCCAGACAATAATAAACTCATATTCTTTATTCTTCCTCATCTCACTGCCTTCCATGATTGTAAGACATGGGTTTTAAGGCTCTTAAGGAAAAATGTATGTCACCTTTTCCTTTTAGAGAAGTTTGGCTTAAATAAATTAATTTACCCAAGGAAAAAAAATTAAAACTTGTCTTTCTAAACTTCATTTCACTTATGTTCATTAGTTTTTTAACTTTTGACATATTGCTCTCTAATTACCATATTTTAATATTTCAACATTTTTTTCTTTATTTTAAAATCATTGCTTTTGAGTCTAAATCCTTAGATATACTTTAAGATATCATGAAGAAATCACTGGAATCCAGCCTTTATCTGACTGCCAGAGTGACAGTTGCTAACACATAACTCAACATGTTCATTCCTTTTATAAAGCTTCTTATATTGTAAAGGAGGCTAATAAGTGACTTTAAAAGTACTTTGCCAACTATCAAGTTACAAAAATCATCATATTGCACTATCTAATAAATAGCTTTGTTAGATATTATACCCACTTAAAGCTACTCCATGTATCTATGCAAGACATATGACAACTATTTTAAACTATATATAACACCCTTATATCAGAATTTATATTTTTCTATAAATATATGTGTTTGCATGTGTATATCTATCGTGTGTGTGTGTATGTATGTATGTATGTATTTGGTTGCATTATAAAGTGATCCCCATTTTTTTCTTCTATGCCATTTTTAAAAAATTCCAAAACTTACCTTTTCAGATCTATTCTTTGACTGGACTGCCTTAGGAATCCTCTAGTTATTCAAAATAATAGGACATTTAAAATAAAGCCCTCTTCTCAGGTAAGTGAAATATAGTTGTCATAATGGTGGGCTTTAGCATAGATGACAACATTTCATGTCATAATAGAATTTAGAATTTTAGTTTTGTCAATATACAAGATGTGCTGGAAAGCTCATAGCAAGCCCCAGATGGATAAAACAAAACACACTAAAAAGTTTACAACAGATCTTAGTTTGTTCTTGAAACAAAAACATTCTTGGCAAATATTCTTATAGGATTAAGTTTCAATATTCAAAACTAGAAAGCAAATTTAATTTACTACTGATCTGCCATTAATGTTAGAAGTTATGCACATTGCTGACATTTTAGATGTAGCTACCAAAGATTCACTGCACCATTCCTGCTATAAAGGTATTTCTTAAAAACTCTTAATCCTTTCTCTCATTTCCTTTTATGGTATGCAATTGATCCTCCATACTCTGTCCTGGATAAATTATCTCAAAGTGATTTTAAAAATTATTGATAAATTGGGCCTCCCTGGTGGTGCAGTGGGTTAAACAACACACTATGAAGCAAAACCTAGCCACTGAAGCATGAGTTCAATCCCTGCCACCTGCCAGGAAGGGGACCCACATGGTGTAGCAAACCTCTCCTACTTTACCCGCTGCTCCCCTCAGCAGTGTGTTTCAGTCAGTCTGCCTCTTCTGCTCCCCACTCAGTCTCTGGTGAATCCTCCCACCTCCCTCGATTCTGGCCTATACCCCAGCTCTTGTATGCATAAATAAATAAATCTTAAAAAAATTATTGATAAACTACAAGCCAAAATGCTGAGAACTCAGGAAATGCTATCCTTTTCATTCGCATCTATAAATGTGAATGTAGTTATTTTTTCAGTAGCATGTATGTCAATGCCCTGAGTTCAATGAGACTGGGGATGAGAACTGAGCATTGTTTCTCTAGAATGGGCTTAGTTCTTATGAATTGGATATGTGGGCCTCCCTGGTGGTATGAGGATTTACTCTTAGCACTATCAATTATAACCAGCCACTGTGGAATAAATTCTATCCTTGGCCAGGGAGGGATCCAACGTGGGACAGCAGACCACTCCTGTCTCTTCTGCTGCTCCCCTCAGCAGTGTATTTCAGGAGATCTTCTTGTTCTGCTCCCAACTCTGTTTCTGGTGAACCCTCTCACTCCCTGCCCTTCTGGCCTATACCTCAATTTGTGTATGCATAAATAAATAAAAGTAAATATGAATTGGATACATGCTGCCTGACTCAATGCATAATTATATCACTTAATTCACACATATGTACATATGTAAAGATCTACATATGATTATATACTAGTGCTACTAAAATACTTGTATATACTTCTTTTAGCATATATATATATGAGCTTATTCTGAGAAATAAAATTATGGATTTATCAGTATAATATTTCATTTCCAACTCTCGTCTTACAATCATTTATTGAACAAAAGTCTATTTTTGTCAAAACTTGATGCAGTTGTTTTCATGTTTCAAATTAAATTCTTGAACATTTTCCTATTTGATTTTTATATCTTCAAGGAATAAAAAGATAGTCTTATTTTATAAGGAAGGGGAGAAGATTGAACCTTTTTGAACCAATTAGTTTATTGATACTAAGTGCAAAAACATTTTTGTAACAAAATTAATTTCCTAAATATTACTTAAAATTTCTTTTTCTATAGAAACCCATATGTCTTTTCACCATGGCACTGCATATGTATAAGAGAATTGGAGTTTTGGATTTTTCTAGACTGCTTATTTCTAAATGATTATGCAATATCATTATTGTTATAATCATCACTATTATGTTTCCTGTAATATCAGTCTTCCTTTCAGATTCTTTGTGCTCTGAAGATAATATAGCATCCCTCTTGAGTAAAGATGCAGTCATTGCATATTCTGTGGAGATGTAAGCTGTGGACAAAGGAAGATGCTGCTGTGTTTTATCTGACTTCTGAGAGATAAGCACTCTAAGGTCAAGATAAGTTTTTATGCTCCTTTGCACTTTACTAATTGCTTTAAATTATGATAAGGGGTCAAAACACAAAGGTCTTTCTAATTTATTTCCTAATTACTGTGTGTATATGTGTGTGTCTATGCATACACACAGAGTAAAAAGAAAAAAGGTAATATATATAATGAATTTACTGTCAAGAAATATGAAAAAAAAAAAAAATAGGATGTTTTGACAGCCAGAGCAGTGCTTATTAAAGTCTGGTTTGTGGTTAAAGTGGAAGCAGTTTTTTAGTGAAGAGTGAAAATCCAAAATCCATGAAACTGTTTTATTCACAACCTCAAATTAATCTGAAACATAAGATTTTTATTTGCAAAGAAAACCCATTACTCATACAACTAATGGTAATTATGTATTTTAACATTATACATGTTTTTTTAGGATCTCATCGTTTTTATGCCTGCAAATGTTTAGCTAATAGGATACAGTTTGTCTCACCTAATATATTTGTGTGCCATTTTCATGCTATTGATAACATTATTAAATTTGTAATTTTGTTTTTATGCTTGTGCTCCATTATATCGCCAGTTTTCAAAAATGGACCCATGACTAAAATGTGGTTTACTGAAGCACGAAAGTGATGGAAAGAATAATATAAATAGTATCACCCAAAACAACATCATAAATAAGGAGTGAACTGGTCTCTTGTTGAATGTGGAATGCAAATTTATACATGCTGAGGCACATAAATCTGCAAGTATCATGATTTCACATATGTGGCAGAAAAAGAAAAGTGTAAATAGGAATTCCATTTGTGAAAATCTAAAAATTTGTATTATATTTTACTGGACATTAATTCTCCACTGTTTCCTATTTCATTTACAGTTCTAAAACCTTGTCAAACAGAGGCATAAACATCTGGCAGAACAGTTTCTTGAAAGATTAATTGTTGTGTCTATTCCTTCTGTTTCCTGTGAGCTTCTCACTTGTACCTTGAGAAATAACCTGCTCTCTTGTACCACACGCTTAAGGAAAATCATCCACCATAGACTCATCTAAGTCCAGGATCACAAAGTAAGGGAAGAAAAGAGCAAAGAAGCAATAGAAGAATTAGAGAGGGGAGATCACAGCATGGAAGGTGTGGGCAGAGAAGGAAAGAGAAAAGATTAGAAGAAAAGCTTAAAAGCTTGTCTGAGTAGAAGGCAAAAATATCTTCACTCTAAAGCATTAGGAATCTGTGTAGAGCTTCACTAATTACTGAGCTATTGTTTTTATTTTCAAGGCAAAGATTTATCTACAGATAAACAGCAGTGTCACCCCACCTCCTGCGGAATCTGCGTGAGCAATCGCGCAGGCCTTGGCAAAATGCTTCAAGGAAGTGTGCACGCGGGAGGAGGTGGTGCACCGTCAAGAAAACACCTTGTCTTGAAGCCACTTTGCCCTCAGATGTTT
The DNA here is from genome assembly GCA_019455555.1 of Galemys pyrenaicus. Taxonomy (NCBI): domain Eukaryota; kingdom Metazoa; phylum Chordata; class Mammalia; order Eulipotyphla; family Talpidae; genus Galemys; species Galemys pyrenaicus. The sequence goes on from JAGFMF010012279.1 coordinate 7,293,048, forward strand.
CTTTGCTGTTCAAGTTTACAGTTAAGGTGGCCAAACAATATGCACATAATCCTGGAAATTTTGTTAATAACTTACAATAAGAAGAATTGCTTATTCAGACAGAAAGTAAAACAGAATTACCAAAAATAGAGAGGATTATAGGAAAAGTCTCAGGAGAAACAGATAGTAAAAGGCAGCTGCCCCCCATGATTGTGACTTAGCTTGGTCTAGCATATGTCATAGGAGGCAGGCTGTGGAGACCACCTAAGGGAGGTCACATGGGAAAATTCCCAGAGCCAACAGACACACACACATCATATACAAAAATGTATGTTGGGAAAGACAAAGTCATGAACATCGATGGAAAAAGAATAGTGTGGTGTTTTGTAGGTTTTATAAATAAATTATCTAGGTCAAGTCCACCTTGGTGTTTCCTCATTAAAGAGCAAAAAGAGTCGCTAAGTAAACAGTCGCTAAAAAACTCCTTTAAATATTACAAAAAATGGTTCCCCAGAGGTGAGTGGCCTCCGGGATGGATTGAGAGAGTCTGGACAGTAAGGACAACATTAGAAGACACAGAGAAACAAATCTGAAAGAGAAAAGGATGGATGAGAGCAATGTACGCCTAAAGGCAGTGTTAAGGCTAGGTAGTGGCCATAGTGGCAGAACCTGAAAGTAACAGAGGTTAATAAGTAACCTCAAAAGGTCACCAAGCAAACCGCAGTCTTAACACCAGGTAATCAAGATAGGATCTAACCTGTTTGTTCTAAGAAATCTGATATTCAACTAAAAACAATGTAACTACAAGATGAAAAACAATTGTGCTAAATGCCAACATATTCTGTATAAATGCATGATGATCACTGCTGCAAATTACATTCAGATGATAATCCCTTGAGATTGTGTCTGTCTGTCATTTAGCTGAATCCTTGTCCACTTTCCCTGGGTCCCTGTCCCGGTGGTCTCAGTGCTCAGGCTGCGCTGGTCCATGGCACAGCAGCATTTGAAATGAATACTCAGTTGTAATGAAACTGTCTCGTAACTTAGAGACATTACTTTTCCTCCTTGACCCAACATCTTTCTGTCTGTAACAATAAACATGAAAACTAAAAAAAAAAAATAAAATAAAATAAAATATTAAATTTTACAAATTTGCAAATCTGTTCCAGATTATATTTACATGAAATAAAATATGCATTTTAGTAAGAAATCTACAGTGAATGACTGCAATCTTGCTAAGTGTACATTCTCAGAGGAAGGTTTCTTACCACCTTCCCCCATCTGTGAGCTGCACTGAGCATATTAACATTACTAATGCAGGGAAATGATTTTCTCTGGAAACGGGGAAGAAGCAAGCTGTAGCCTCAATTTTGAGCTCATTACAAATTCTCAGGAATGTCATCAACAGTAGTACAGATTCAAAACAGTAGACATATTGAGCAAGTAGACCACTTTATAAAACCTCAAACAAATGTGTTTGCTTTATTTATGTAGGCTCTCCATCTATAATGGGCAGTCATGAAGAGGTTCTTATTCAGACAATAGGATCACAAAACTTGGAAGACTGAAGGAACTAAGAAGGAACTGGATAACTGAGGAAGGCAGGGTCTCTTTTGGTTTAAGTTGGGGCCAAACTTAGAACACACTGTCATGGCCCTGAAGTCTTCTCCTGTGTGACCTGGAGAAATGCTTCCTGTCTTCTACTCTAATCCAGAAGTCCTCCTTGCACTGCAGGTGATGCTCTGCAGCTTCAAAATTCAATATTTTGTGGATCATCAAAATTCAAAAGATCAGTAAGCAAAGAGTTTAATCTTTATACACCACTGTTTAATGTTCTTGTGGGATTTGAGAGGGTGCATGAATCCAGTGTTCTCTCAGAAAACATAGACATTGTTTTGCCCAATATTGTGGTGCCACATCCTGGTCAACTATTTCGCTTTGGCAGCCAAAATTATGTAAGCATTAGGAACTTCAGAATCAAATTGAAATTTTTCACACTTGTAGCAACACATCTGAGGTCACAGTGGGTTGAAAACATGATGCTTTTTGGATCAGGAAAATGTACTTGACAGGTACAAGGTAAATTACTTCAGGTTCTGTGACCTCTTAAGCAATCTGTCTTTCATAGACACCCTCTTAATGGAGTCAGAGTCTGTGGCTGGCAGAAGTTTGAGAACTTCTTTTCACTTTGGTTCACATGTTAGTGTCAGCACTAAAGATATTTTTACCCAAGGTACCCCAAGACAGGTAAGGCAATCAACACTATGCCTGCCAGCTGGTGGCAACAAGACATGGCACTTCACAATGACTCTGGCTCTAGTAGTTAGAATTTTTTAAGTTGACTGTGCAGCAAATTCTTTACAATTGATATTTTAACTAATTTCTTATCATTTGATTATATCTTCATTTGTTGAGCAAACAAATCAATATAAGTGACATTAACAATCATATTAAAATATAATAAGAAAAAGTGAAAAATAACCCTAGAAATTAAATCTAACATAGAACAGTTGTTGAACTTATTCAGTGATCTTCAAAGATCCATTTCTTTCTTATCTTTAAATTTAGTTTTGAAATGAATATCTTAAAATCTGAATGTAATAAATCCTTAGCCAATTTATTTTGCCATTATTAAAACTAGGACTATTTTTAATGTATAACCTCAAGGCTGACATCTCACTAACTGCCTGCTGTGCCTGGAAACTGCACTCTTCAGAGAGGGTATAATAGAGTAGGGGAATAATTGAATGATAGATAGGGAGATCTTATTCCCAAATCTAGCCACTAATATGATAGGTGGCAAAATCATCTCTAGTGTCAGGTACTGTCTTAGCACCAAGTCCCAAGATTTATGAGTTCAAGGTGAGTTCTAAAACCCCTCATAACCTGTAGAACTCAACTGTAAAGTAATTGTTACTGCTACATGATGAAATAAATACAGAAATTGAGAAGAAAAATCAAAACTTTTTATAGTAAATTCACAATATTGTGGATATAAGCATGTGATCAGTGGTCTTATTTCATGAGTAAGCATGGACAAGTGTTAGTGAGTTTCATCTTGTGAATTGACATGGTATGACATGTTTATGTACAATAGGATCACCATATACCATGTTGTCTTTTAAAGTTTTATAGTATAACTCAAAAAGATGTGTAAATCAGAAAAAAAAAAACATTTTTTTTTTATGTCTTGTGATTTCTACATCACTTGGTGTTTTAATTAAGCCTGGATTTTAATTTATAGTAATGCTATTGGGTAAAATAAGGAAGTATGATATTTATTTTTACTTCTAATTTATGGTTAATGAAGCATTCTTTGCTGAATTACTTTTTCAACAAAAAAAAACTTGTCTAAATGTTGTAGAATGATGCTATAAAATAAAATCTAAATTTACATAAATAAAAACTTTATCAAAAGGATAATTGCAAAAGGAGCAAATGACCATTGCATTAAAGAAAAAAAATAGTGTAATATGGAGAAATTTCTGATAATAGTTAAAAATGCACATCCAATATTAGCTAAAATCACTTTAAATTTTATATTCCATTCAGTTCAAAGATCTTTACCTTTGCTATTAAAATGAAATATAAATACCATGTAGATATGTATTATCCTATGCACTATCATCAGTCTCACCTAGATTAGATAAATTAACAAGCAAGAAGCAAGCTCATTTTTATGTTAAATACTTTCAGTATTGATATGCATAGTATTCATCAAATTGTGTGTAAGGAAATTTGACATGGACAATAACCATTTCACTAATAACTTTTTTGTTAATGTACAGTATGAAAAAATGAGAAGTAGGCGTATAACTGTATAGTTTTGCAATTTTTTCCCTACATGAAATATTAGTCTCTTCTTTCACACATATATATTCATTTATTTTATTTTTAGTAATTTATATTATATATAGTTATATTTTCCAGTGCTCTTTAACTATGACATATTGTTAATTTCAAAATAAAACTAGTACTTCATTAATACTTTAAAACTAGTACTTCATTATAGTTTGAAACTCCCTGTCCTAGAGCATTCTTTGATATTTTGCCCTAATTTGTACTCTTTACTCCCATTCTTATCAACATCTATGAATTAAGCAAACAAACAAAAACCCCCAAAACTAGTGCCTAGTGTGACAATCCAGGCCACCCAAACCTTCCCTTAGTAGCCTAAAAACCACCCTTAACATAAATTCATCTCTAATAGTTTGCACATTCTCATGGTTAAGTTTATATATGGCATGGCTTTACCCATTTGTTTTCCTCTCAGTGACTTATTTCATCAGGTAAATACAAATCTGAAAATATGAAGGTGATAGGAGTCATCTAGGAACATGGGTTTCATAAAATATATTTAAAATGCTTATTTTCTCCATTTGAACATATTTTCAGGACTTCAAAATGCGGAAATAATAGTTGTCAAAAAATATATGATCTGTTATAAGCCAGGAATATATGTTTTGTCAACATACTCATAAAGAATACAGTTAAGAAGGAAAAGTAAATATTAAAAAAGGTTTTTACAAATGGGTAAATTGATTATGCAAAGACCCACAAGATGTTGTTGTTTCTTAAGATATTAACAGGATGGGTATATAACAGGGGGATATGATAAGATGATTAATAACCATCCCTAAAGATGTCCAAGCCTAATCCCCAGTATCGATGAATGTTATCATTTATGGCAAAGTGGACCTGGTAGATGTGATTAAGTTAAGAAACTTGAGATCAAATTATCTCAGTAGTTTTGAAGTAATCACAAGCCCCTTATAACGGGATTTGTGTTACTGGGAGGAGATATAATTATGGAAGCAAAGGCTGAAGAAAAGGGAGAAAAGAGCCTTGAACCACGGAAAGCATGTAACCTCTAGAAGCAAGGGAAAAGCAAGGACACATAGTGTTCCCTGGAAGCTCCAGTAGGAACCAACTTTGCTAACAAGTCAAATTTAACCGCTGAGAATGATTTTGGAGTTCTGACCTCCAAAACTGTAAAGTAATAAATGTATCTTGTTTTAAGCCACTGGGTGAGTAATAAGTAGAATGTATAGGGACCTAATGTCTGTATGTGTGACAGAAAGTTTCTGTAAGAAATGATAATTTATCTGATATATATTAAAAAAAAAAAAACAGAAATTAGTGAGGTAAAGATGACCATAAATTTCCAAAAAAGGAGCATATTACATGTAAATAATTTGAGGCAAAAAGATCATGGTGAGCACATAAATTATACCTATTGTTTCTGTGTCAGATTCTACACATTCAGTGGCTTAATGCACACAACTTCTGTTTTTATGGCTCTCCTGCCTCATTTGTATTTATATGGATGCTTGTGATATAGTGTCTATTGGGATAACACAGGATAAGTTCCCCATCTAAAAACCTTAACTCATTCATATTTGTAAACTCTCCTTTACTGTATAAGATAATATGTTCACAAAACTTTAGCATCAGTATGTGAACATTTTGAGAGTAGACAAATTTTTTCTATCTATCACAATGAGTTTAAGAATTAGAAATTGTCTTCATGTCTAGAGGACAGAGTATGGGAATAGAGTAATAAGAATCAAATTATTTAACCATGATAAATGTTTCTGTAGGACTTTCTAGGTATTAATTGCTTTTTAAATTTTTCAGCATAAATATAACTTTGACTTATATGTGAGGAACCAAATAGATGTAAGTCAACAGGTGGTAAGTTCAGAGACTAGAAAGGAAGATGAAATGGAGATGAAATAAAGATGAAAATAGTCTGAATAGATTCAAAAACATTTGAGAGAGAAATTAAAAGAATTGATGTATGATTGGAATGGTAAGTTATTAAGAAAGTTTTGATGTCACGATTTCTATAAAACCTTGGCAAGCATGTAGGCCACACAGACCAAAATGTATGAAAGGAGAAACTGGATGTGGGAGAAGTTGGGAATGGAAAAATCTTGAATTTAATTATAGCACTACTGTGTTTTGGTATCATTTATACAATGAACTGAAGATAATTGCTTTCATAGTTCAGGAACACAGAAATGAATTTGAGGCTGTGTTTGATATGATTTCAATTTATAGACATAAACACATCATAATTTAAACCAACAGAGTGGTGCACATTGCTCAGGGAAAGGATATAGACTGAGTAAAGAGTCCAGCCATTCCAACGTTTAATGGAGTGAAAAAAGACAGAACACAAGGAACAAAATTTTGTTTTAGGGACTTATATAAAGAAGCCTGGAGGCTGATGGGTCATGGAACCAAAAGATGAGATTTTTAAAATGAGATTTTCAGCTGTGATAAAAGTTTAATAAATGAAAACCAAAAATTTCCATCGGATTTATTGATGTTGAATTTCCTGAAAAACTTGAAAAGTATAACTCCTATGGGGGCAAAAGTGCTCAGATTTTCATGGCTTGAGGAATTAAAAACCTCAGCTATTGACGACTGTGTTATGGAGTGTGACTGTGAAGAGGACTAAAGAGACATGGAGTTAATTAGAGCTTGGTGTGTGGTCTGGAGAGATTTCATAATGATTGGAGAAACAAAGTCATGTGTTGATGCAAATTAAAAAGTTCAGGCTAGAGAAAGAGAAGGAATTTTGACCAAGGAAGGCACAGGATTGAGTCAAAAACTTGTCATGAAATTTTCTCTCTCTTTTTAAAAATATATATTGCTTTATTCATAATTTGTAATGTTTCGGGATACCAAAAATAATACTAACAATGGTTGATTTTAGCAATTTTTTAAACCTCTTCTTAAAATACTCACCAATCTATCTCATTCAATAGCAATATTGAATGTTGAAAGAAACATATTTTAAAAAAGTGCATACTCACAACTGCACAGTTCTCATAAAGGTCGATTGCATTATTAGTAGATAGCACATTTAACAAATAAATACATTTAAATACTGTGTGGGTGGCTGCTTGACTGCAACATTGTTGACTAGATAACCAGTCTAACTAGAAACCAACTGGAGGAGGGAGAAGAAACAAAATGAATGGGAAGAGCACAAGGGACTATGGTGATGGTGCATGGGTGAACTGGTGATAGGATTTTTACAGGGATGAGAACTATATAATGTACAAAAATGAAAAATGATATAAAATATATATGTAATTAAAAAGGAAAAAGAAAAATATAAAGCATAATTGACTAAATATATAAAATTCAGCTCTTGTTTAAATCGTCCTTTGTTTTAATCACCTTCTGGGCAGGGTAAGGTAGAGGGAGAGCCTACTGGTAACACTGGAAACATATGAAGTCCAATTTTAGAGGTTTCATTCAGATGAATTAAGCCTCCACTCTAGGGCAAGGCCAAGTTTGTGGCATCTAACATTAATGCTTTCCCCATCTACCAGAGCAGACAGTATAAACTTCACACCAGGTCTCAGTCTGAGTGTAGCACACTCCAATTAAATTAGAGTTGTTGACTTTTGCAGAAGTGAAATCCAATTGATATTTATCTGCAATAGCAAAGTGAGTGCAGTGCCTAAGTAAGATTTACTGAAGTGTCAAGTTCTTCACAAACTTTCTGATAAATTGACTCTCCATATTTTGTTCCATCATTGACATTAGCATGTAGCTAGACATCTTCAGTCCAGGAGGCCCTGCAAAGTTGCTCTTTGTCAGCTTTGATTTGGTACTGTCAAAGGTCATCTGGTACTGAGAAAACAATCCTCATAACTAAAGACAGCTGAACCATAGAATACAGTTGCAAAATCAAAGTCAACATTACAATTAAGGTTTATACACTATTATAAGAAGACATGATTTTACCACTTTTCTTTCCTGTGTTTGGTGAAAAGTAGTATCAAATGACAGTTTCAGACTTTGACAGATCTGTCATCAACTGCAATTTCTTTTCCCAGAGGGTTATTGGTGTTCCATTTTTCCATGAAAGTCAGACACCATTGGTCCCTGAGGTCCTTGTAACTTTACCAGTGTCTATATTAGATGAACCAGATGAGAATTCCATGCTGCTGCACAGCTTTGTTTTACCATCCAGTTTCACCAACCCACAAATCAAATCCTTTGTTGAAAATATCTCTGGCAGCTTTGCTAGGGTCAATATATGATGGAGGAATACACATTGTGTGTAGGATGCCATAGCAAAGCCAGGGGAATAGCTGATCTGATGATAGTCCTCTGTTCATGGCTGCCAGTGCAGCTGGCTCACAGCAGGCTCCTCTAGTCTAGCCTGAGATCCAGCTGAACAGCTGTGGCTGGAGGGCAAGGCTAGAATTTTCTCATTTTTAAGTCTCTCTTGTTCAACCACCAAACAAGATGGTACACTCATTTCCTTAATATCTGCAATTCTTTATTTTTTATTTAACGTATTCTTTAAGTTTTTAATTCATGTTGTGATGCCTTGATTGCATGAACTTTTACATCAAAATCTCGTATTTAATTTGTAGAGGACAAAGAGTAACTATTTTCTAATAAAATTGCCTTGTGCTTTTCATCTTTGTTTTTACTATATTATTTTTACTTCCTCTATCTTGTGTTAACAAACCATTGTTGTAATTTAAACTTTTAATTTTTTTTCTATTTATTTTAACATGCTAACCGTTCTTTTATTATTCTTTTTATCTTACATAAAATCAAAGCTTCTTTAAATTACCTTTAAAAATTTGTTTCTCCATTTCAATTTTTACAATGTAAAATTTTTGAATTTTTAAATATTGTAGAAATTTGATTACAAAGAAATTATTATGTAGAAACCCTTTCTCATATGTAAAAAAACTTTGATTTCTTCCCATCATCTAATACTGAAACAAACCATACCTCCTATTTTTTTTCTAAATGATGTTTCAATGTTAGCTATTTAAAACAAAAAAGAACAGAAAAGTTTATTAGTCCAGAGATTAAAAATAATGTGTTAACTTTTTTAAGATTTTATTTATTTATGGATACAAGAGGTGGGGTACAGGTCAGAATCCTGGGAGGTGAGAGTATCCACCAGAGACAGAGCAGGGAGCAGAACAGACAGACTGACTGAAACACACTGCTGAAGACAGCAGTGGGCGAGCAGGAGAGGTCTGCTAAGCCATGTGGGTCCCTTCCCTGGCCGGCAGCAGGGATCAAACTTGTGCTGCAGTGGCTGCAGTTTGCTTCATAGTGTGTTACTTATCACATTACACCACCAGGGAGGCCCCTAACGTGTTAATTTTTAACTTAGTTTTTTCTTTGCTGATTAGACATTTGATATATTGAATATTTTTTTTCCCTAGCTGTTCAGACCATGTGACAGTTAAAATAGAAGTTTTTATTTTAAGATTTATTTTCTTATATATTAAAGCAGTGAATTTAAAGCAAATTGAAATAACACATCACAGTAATAGTAATCCTTCTGACAGACACATATACAAATAGGATAACCAGCTTAATGCTAACACATAAGCAAAATTCTTTTCTGGTACTTTAATCTTCTGATTATGACGTTTGTTAAAAAAAAATTGGTATGGTTTGTTTCAGTATTAGATGATGGGAAGAAATCAAAGTTTTTTTATATATGAGAAAGGGTTTCTATATAATAATTTCTTTGTAATCAAATTTCTACAATATTTAAAAATTCAAAAATTTTACATTGTAAAAATTGAAATGGAGAAACAAATTTTTAAAGGTAATTTAAAGAAGCTTTGATTTTATGTAAGATAAAAAGAATAATAAAAGAACGGTTAGCATGTTAAATAGAAAAAAAATTAAAAGTTTAAATTACAACAATTTTTGCTTTCTTCCTGTCTTTATCATTTGATATTATGTTTTGAGCACTGACAATTTCAAATGAATAATATTTCACCATATGAATTATCTATAGTTTAAATTTGTATTATAGAACACTTACATTGTTTCAAATTCTTGCCTATAATTCATATTACCTTCAATACATACTCAAAAAATGACATTATTGGAAAAAAGGGTATAACCATGTTGGGTTTGATCATCAGGAGGACATGACAGACAGTTGATGTCAAGCCAAACCTGTGCATTTAAAGACTTCACATCCTCCCCTGTCCTGGGTATGTGTGTTCTGCCTACTCTTCCAACAGTGCAAGCCATTTTCAAGGATGCAGACTTGAAAGAAAGCAATGTTTGGTTAAGACCATCTGGACAGCATTTGTAGCTAAAGCCAGTTAAGTAAGTCCTCTATATACAGTTTTTTAGATTATGTTTGGCTTGTGCAAAAATCTACTTGCCATCTTGTTTGTTAACCAAGACAAAACCTGTAAGTAAGTTTTATTGCTTATTAAAATTGCCTGCTACCAATCTGAGTGGTCTGCCTTTTTCGTCAAGCTCTTCTTGTCTTCTGCAGGGAACCAGTTTAGAATTTCATCTAGTGGGTTTTCCAAGGTGAATCAATGATTATTTTAGTAATCAGGATCCAAGATAGAATCAGAGAAGCTTTCTTGCTTTGCTCCCCAGAAGATCATCTAATTTAATCAGTGGAGTACTTCACCAAAAGTACCTGGGGCTTATGATAAAACAGGAACATATCTTAAACATCATAAACTGGGCATGTGACCCCAGAAGGGACATGAAGATTCAAGTATCAGTTACAAGAGATGGGCAGGGAGAGTTATATGGAGGCTGGAGTCAGGGACAGGAGGCTGTCATACAAAGTGCAGTGAGTTGCCCCTCAGCTGATAGCCCCAAGGAGGGAGGTAATAAATGATGCAGTCACACACACACTTGACTAAGTGGAAATGCACACAGAGGAGCTGGGATGCTACCAGTCAGCCCAGGTCCTCAGTGAAAGGGAAAGACAATGAGCTGAACTGTGTTTCCCACCTCCTTGGTATGGGTACTAACCTTAGAGGTTTTCTGAGAACATGGCGATATAGAAAAGTTGCTGGTAGGGAACCTCAGAGAGCAGTGCCATAACCATGAGCCTGATCCTTTCCCCAGAATATTTATATCAATTACTTAATTGTTCCAAATCCCTCTCATTACTAATGACCCAACAGTTGCAAGGTCAAATCCAAGACCCACAATAGCCAAGAAATGCCAATCATATGAAAACTACAATGCCACTTACTGAAAAGGTAAGAGTAGTTCAAATCTCTAAGTTCTGAAACAGCAAAATGGACAGGCAAAATGTATAATACATGACAACCTGAATCTTATTGATAACTCAGGGGAATAATACACCACAAGGAGAAAACAATTCTCCAGGATCCAAACAAAGATATGGAAGATCTTCCTATAAGATAGAGTTAAAAATTGCCACATGATAAAGTAATTCATTGAATAGAAGAAAATACAGAAAAACAAGTCAATATGTATAGATAGATGTGAATTCTGGAAAACAAATCAAAAGAATACAACAACATTCAGAACACAGAGATTTTCTCTGAATTCCTGGTTCTTCACTCATAGCAGAGAGATTCACCCTCATAAATGGTACCATCTATTGGATAGTTGTGTTTCCTGTTATTCAACCATTAGCATCCAAACTCTTTTTTGGGTAGGAAGTCTTGTCTATGAGTGAATTCCTCCTCTGATTTTAATTTTTCATCTGTGTAGGTTCTACAGCTGAACCCACTTACCATGCTGTTGCTTAAGAGTAGAATTGAAAAAATTGGTAGTTTCTATTCTTTCCAATGTCTGTGCTGCATTTTTTTTCATTGTCTTCCAATTTTGTTTAATGTTAAATTATTCTTTGTTTACACTTTGATTTGTACCTAGGGCACATACATGTGATGTATAATCTTTACTAAGTGTTCTTTACAATCTTGGTAGATTGTGCAGCTCATGACTATGAGTAGAAAACAAATTGCATTGTATAAATTCTAGCATAATTTCTAAAAAGATTTTAATGATAATTAAGAAATTCATGTACAGTATTCTGATCAACAGCAAAATTATATTCACACTGATGAGTGCAGCTCTGCTGCTTTCTGGTAAGGAAGTTGCTTTGAACTGGAAACACTTCCTACCTCCCTCTAAAAACAACAAGTTTGTTTTATTTTACAGGTTAGAGCTGAAAATATAATCAATTAAGTTTGTCAATGTAGCTCCATGAATTCTGTTACTTATTTTCAGTAGGAGGTATAGTGAGTTGTTTTTGTGATCCTTATATAAAGCAATTTTCTTCTCTCCATTTATGGGCATCTAAGGGGAAGCTGAAAAATTTGTATCAGAGATTATTACTCAGACCCATTTTTAATCTGAGAGCCTAACATGAAGTTTTCAGATAATGACATATATTTTGTGGTCATCATATTGATCTGAAGTTGGTGATTTTTGATAAAATAAACAGCTGTTTGTTACTGATAGGGCATAGAGGTGTGTGGTATTTAATCTTTAAACTGCCTCTGTGGTTTAATCAATTGTTGTCATAAATTTATTGAGTGCCTAGCAAGCAGTCTGAGCTATTAAACCTATACTGCAGCATCATACGAATTTCAGAGCTTTGAAATTTGACAGAGCATTCGTATAGCAGCCCTACTTAAATCTAGCTTTCATGCTGCTACCTAGTTGGATAAAATATAACTTTTGTCAATTTTAATCTATGCCAGGAAAGAACATCTAAATTAAAATCAAACAAAAATGGTGTGTTCATTTCCCTTCCATCTTTTCCCCCAATTTAGCAGATAACTTTACCTTCTAAGTCTGAAGGTATATTGCAAAGCTCTGTGCCATGATGCCTAGGTTATTTTTTCTGCATTTCTAGGGATAGATAGCCTAGTTGGACCTTAGCTTTTTTTTTTTTTTTTGGTACTGAAATTCTGGAGAAAAGCAGTTCAGGAAAATGATAAACATTCTAGATTTTTTTAATCAAAAGGCAGAACAACTTGATAGATATAGGACCTCCCAGAATGAACCAGACCTCTTATGTGAAAGACTTCATATGTTTAGTTTGAGGTCAGTTAAATGAATAGGTAACTAGGGCTGTTAACAAATGCTGTGTCACAAATTTATTAAGCATTAGTACCTACACACCAACTTCCCCCACTTTTCTCCCTCCCTCCCTCTCCGCCTCCCTCCCTCCCTTTTTCTTTCTTTCCTTTCTTCTCTTCTTTCTTTTTATATTTTTTGGGGGTGGCTTTTTACTGTTTATTTATGACAAATGTTCTATACATGTCATAGATGGTAGGATGACATCCTCCTTAGACAGTAGGAGAATGGAGTCATCGGACTCGCCTGTTCGTTGAGTGACCCTGCAGATAGCATATATTTTAAACTGGCTGTTGAACCTGCCTATCATTTTGTCAGCCTTGGTCACGTTCCAAGTGTTCTGGGTGGATGCGTTGTCGTTGGCACCACAGATGCGGTTGTTGGAGCTTTTCCGCTTCATGTACAAGTCCATGAAATTAACAACTGAGTTCTGCATGGCAAGTGCATGCCTGGTGTCTCCTGTTGGAGTACAGAGAGGAATCGCGGTGTGTCCAAGCAACTATATGGGTGCGTGTGGCCACTTCCCACCCTTTCAACATGAGTTATCTAAGGCGTGGAGAACTTTAATAAACTAGAGCGGTCAGTTGGTAAAGTCACATTTTGCACTTAGATTTTATAGGTACTAATCCTGTGCTTTCTTTACTATACTGCCTATGATGCATAAGTTACCATTTAAGTTTTGGAATTAAAGGACAAATCTGACTTTTTAAGATTTAATGTCTACCTAAGGGGGTATGGTTATTGCAATATAAAAAGCAAATAAATAAAATCATACAATTGTATGAAATGTAGCACATGGTAGACTGGGGTACTAGGACAATCTTTGTGATACGGTAGAAAACAATTAAGGCAGTATCAGATTGACCTGAGAATATCAAGAGTAAGTTCAAACACTGATAAATAACAACACAAATATTTGCAAGTATAAATTAAATGGAAGCAAATTTCACACTAAATTATTACCAGGAGTAAGGAAGTGAATAGTCTTCATTTTCAATCACGTCTATATTTGAAATATAGTCATGCAATCAATTTGTAAACATTTAGATAACTTGGGGAAAAAAAAAAAACTAAACAACTGTGTAAGTCTATGGCAGTCTAAAAATACCATGTGTGTGAACTATTGAAATTAATAGGTCATTTGGCATTTGTAGTTTCAAAGCTTTCTGGAATGAAAATGAAAGAGTATCATCTTCACAAAACTCTTAGTAGATATCAACAACCTAATACTTCTACAAAGTTAAAACATACCTGTCACATTCTGCATAAGAAGCAACTGTTGTTATAAGTATTTTTTAATTTTCCTAAGTAGAAAAGATAAGTAGTGTATTTTAAGAAAGAAGGTGAGTGGTGCACTATATGGTACACCAGGAAATATATCATAAGTGCTTTTGGACGTATGAAAACAGCATTGTGGTGAAATTAATAGGTTCATTTTTATGTGTAGTTGAAGGAAAATCAGGGAAGATAAGTAATAGTTAGGTGGTGAATGATCAAACAAAAACATTTGAAATTTTTATTAGGTGATCATGAACAATAAAATAGCTGTGCAGGATAAGAAGAGTTTCAGAAGCATTACAAGAGGTTAAAACTAGCAGAGGTGCATTTTATCAAATTGTGGAAAGAGAGCCTGAAAGCATAGTCTTAGTTGTTTTTTGGTATACAACAAATAGCCTCAAATATCAGTGGCTCACAGCAATAAACATTTATAGTTTCTCTTTCATAGTTTTGCAGGTCAGCTGAAACAGCTTGGTTCCAGATTGTAAATCATCTTATATTCCCATAGACTACAGGTTTGGGTGCAATTCTGCCCTACAAGTGTCTCATCTGGGGATCAGGGTTTACCGGGGTGAGTTTCTCCTGGCAATGACACAAGTACATACTCAAAGCCTCAATTCAGAACTATTTACTATTACTTTCTTCCACATTCCATTGACCAAACCAAGGTGGTGGTACCACCACCATTAGCAGTCAGGGGACCTACACTTTGTCCATCTTGTAATATCACAATCTCAAGTGACATAAGAGTGGCAGCAAAATTGTGATTCAGGGAGGCAGTGAAAAACGAGGATCTAAGATGACATTGATCACATGATGAGATTATAGCAGGGATTTACTGCACTAATCTAGACTTAACATGACAAGAATCTTGAATAGCATTGTGACAGAGACGTTTATCATTTTAGGAAGAAATTAAGAGCTATCCCTAATGAAGCAGGAAAAGGATTTGCTGGCTGACTTGATGTCAGGGATCTGGGAAAGATTCAAATTCTCTATCAAGTTTCACATGTAGGGAACTGAATGGATGACCCATGATGAGTAATTTATTTTAAAGACAGAGAATTTGAAAGTTGTGATGACTCTGGAAACCACATCTGATCAACTGTGAAATGCATAATCTTAGCCACCATACTGTATCGCTATTGCCAGAAATAAAGTACATTATGAAACAGATGTGAGGAGAATTGGCCATCATTGTTCTTAATTGGATCATTGGTTTGGCCCCTTGCTGTGGATATTAAAATCTGAGCATGTCAATCAAAAATTTTAAAGACAAAATAATTTTTAAATAACCAAATCACAGTTTCTTCAGAACAGA
Source organism: Galemys pyrenaicus (assembly GCA_019455555.1). Taxonomy (NCBI): domain Eukaryota; kingdom Metazoa; phylum Chordata; class Mammalia; order Eulipotyphla; family Talpidae; genus Galemys; species Galemys pyrenaicus. The sequence continues at coordinate 7,308,514 of JAGFMF010012279.1, forward strand.
CTGGTATTCTAGATATAACAAAACATCTGGAAGTTATAAAGTTTCCTCCAAGAAAAAAATTCCTATTTTACTGAAATTCTTGGGAAATTTAGAAGTATAGAATTACATAACTTAACTGACTGTTTGGATTATTATTTTTTATAAATCCCTTACATTGTGATTTTTTGCTTGTAACAAATTTGTTATCAAACCCATGAAGAAATTAAATTTTTAATGTATATAAATAAGGAACTTTTTAAAAAAGAAAAAATGCAGTCAAAAAGTTTTCAAGAGGATTAATACAAACTTAAGAACTTTTTTATTTAAATGGATATTAAAACATTACTATGATATAAAAATTGTGAAAATTTTTATAAAGGTTAAATGAATCTTTAGACTATAATGTTTGACATTTTCAAGAAATATAAAATTGATATGAATTAACTTTAGTTATATTAATACATAAGTATTAATACTTAGCTAAGTAAATTTATGTCATTTTTTATAACATAGAAGTTATGCCTATGAACCAGAAACCAGATAATTTAGTGGAAAAAAATCCATCAATATCATCATTTGACATCATGTGGAGAAATCAATAAGTTTCTTAAATGTGTTTGTCAATAGCTATTTTGGTGCTGAATTGCTACTACGGTCTAGAAGTAGGGTAAAAGTTTTTCTCTGTATTTTTCTTTTCTCTTTCAGATCACTGATCATCCTTTATTTTCCAAATATTACAAATATAATAATATAGAAAAGGAGTAAATTCATGTCATTTCCCAAAATATAGTATAGCCTTATAAATTTACCTTTTATGTTTTGCATATGGAAAGACATAATGTGTGAGAAGCATAAACAAACCATCAAAATGTGACAGGGGAGGAGTACGTAATAGAATAAAAAATGTAATTATAAAATTATTTTTGCTAATAAAATATAGTTAAAATATAATTGCCACTACTTGCACTATATAAAGTCAAAAATTAGAAAAATGAGCAGAACTCAGTGAAATCATAATTCAAAATCTAAATTGTCCAGTTATTGAGAACTTAACTTCTGAAGTAAAATTGTTAGCCCTTCAAAACTGCTAAAGAACAATAAAATTGTTAAGACACTTGTATTTCAATTCTAAAGTAAAATTCAGGAGGTATGATTTCTTCCACCCCTGAAACAGAAGTATAGATTGAACTTTGATATTCCCTTATAAAATTAGGTGGAATGCAAAAGAATCTAAAAGCAAAAGATCAGGGATTATCATCAAAATGTCAAATAAGCATTATGTTTCCATGTGCACAAGTTTTTTAGATTCTTAAAATCCACCACGGATAAAAACATGAAGTTAAGATTTCAAAATAAATAAATAATATATCTGCACTTTAAAAGCAGACATATTTTCTTTTGATTCTCTAGCAATATCTCTCTAGTGGTCAGTAATGCTGATAGACACATTTTCAGAACCTTCAAAGATGCTGTTAAAGATTGAATTATTTAAGGAGATGTGAAAATATAGATCATTTGATTTTTGTTTGTTTAACATATCCTCAATATCAACTAACAAAACAGAGCCTGCAACACTTGATGTAGTAGCTGAGTATGAAAGTTGTCACATTTGTTGAATCATCCATTGCATATTCTAGTTCAGAGCATTATATATCTCTCCATATTTTATAATACCCATCACTGCTAGACTGACAGGTTTATAAGAGATAATATACATTTTATACTTTAAGAATTAAAGAGAAATGCAAAAATACATCATAGTAAATAGGTTTGTTATGTATTGTCTGAAAAAAAATAGCTATACATCTTCCCAAATATTCCAAAATGTATTGTTAAAATTAAATAAATCAGTCAATAAGATAATTCAAATTCCAGAATGATAAGTTTGGAGAAAATGAAAAATCAGAATAATTTCTGAGGATTATATAGGGTATAATATTCTAAAATTACTTTGTATTTTACTTTTTATAACATTAACATCTAATACATAAAAATTATGGAGAGAACATATATTCACACATAGGTATACATAGGCAACAGGAATATTATTATAATAATGTTCTAATACGGTAACTAAAATGACTATTATTATTAGATATGAATATATAAGCACTGTATAGGAACAACAGCATAATTTAGCTGTAGTTACACAGAAATAAGTAAAAAATGAGATTGTATCAGTCACTACCTACATAACTATGAGTTGGTTCATGTCTTCCTTTAGACATAATCTCCACTTCTTTTAAATGTAGGAAATAAAAAAAAAACAAAGAATAATTCATTGGTTTGAATTGATCATGAAATTAGATTTTATGCTTTTATAACTTATCTCCATAGCACAATACTTAACATGCAGTAAAATAAAGGACCTATTAGTGTGTTTACTGTATGTTATTCACATTGTAGACATATATTGAGTGCCAGTACCTAATACCTGATATCTGATAATCTGAAGCCCACAGTATCAATTATGATGATTTACCACAATTATTCTATGTAACATTATTACTCTACTTTAGAAAACTTGACTTAGCTACTATTTCATTCTAAGTCATTTTATTCATAATCTTTGTTAGTGCTTTATACATTTACCTCTTTTCTATTTTTTTTAGGATTTATTTATTTATGCATATAAGAACTGGGGTACAGGCCAGAGTCACCGGAGGTGAGATGATTACCAGAGACTGAGTGGGGAGCAGAACAGGCAGATTGACAGAAGTACACTGCTGAGGGGAACAGCGGGCACAGCAGGAGAGCTCTGCTGCCCCATGTGTGTCCCCTCCCTGGCCAGGGCTTGAACTCACGCTGCTGTGTTGCAGATGCTTCACAATATGGCAGCTCAACTCGCTGCACCACCAGGGAGGTCCCTTTTCTAAAATTTAACTTTAGATTACAGACTTCTCTCCAACTCATCTCTGGCATAATAACTTGCATATCTCAGGTACATGATCAAAAGTACATTTTTGATCAAATGAATAAACTGCCTATCCTGTAAAAGCACATGTACATGCATATGTGTGTGTGCACAAACACACAGATAATAATAAAAGCACCATCCAACTATTCCAGTTACTATACATGCATACCAAATAATCCAAATGATCCAAGTTTAAAAGACGGAAACTAATCTTTATCACTAGTTAGCCAGTTGCAAGGTTCTGAATGTGCTTGCTGGAATCAGAAATGTTTCTACTGCCATTTTTGGAAAACAATTTCTCACACCAACCAAGAAATGAAATCCATTTCCTTTATTTGTCATTCTATTTTCAATAAATGTCACTATCATCCTTTTTTTGTTTTGTTTTTGGCTCAAACCAAACCCCAGGAAGGAGTCTAAATTTTCATTTTCTTATATCAGTCTGCTTGGTTTTATTACTCAGAACATATCTGACCCATAGTTTATATTTGAAATATATTTCTTTCTTTCATTTGGCTTTGTACCTACTAATCACTTTTATTTTTTTCACTATGCTAAAACCTTATTAATAAGTTCCTAACAGATGCCTGTCTACTTTTTAGCCAGTTCTGATCTCATTTCCACATATATGTGTCACTTTTAATAACAAAAATTAACTAATATCACATCCTTGCTTTTAAAATTACATATAAATATGTTATTTTTCTTAATTTTCTTACATGGAAGTATGATGTAGGTATATAAAACATTCTAGTGAACTCTATGTACGGTGGAAAAGACCCCCAAAAGATCAGCCTTAAATTAATTAAAAGGCAATTAAAATTAATTGCCTTAAAGTGATATAAAAAAAAGATTGTGTGTTTTTCAAATACTCAGATTATCACATTATTATTATTTCTTTAAATATTTTTCCTACAAATAAGTATGAAGTATATATATTTTTTCTTTTTTTAACCATCATTTTGGACTAAGTTCTAGAGTTCTAATTTTCTTTATTAAATGCTTTTAGCATGTGATTGACTAAGTCAGGCAGCTAACTTGAAAAGACAAAAAAGCTGTTTATACATTATTTATTATTGTGTTTCTTCATGTTCAGTTAAAATTAAAATGTATTTTTATATCAACTGTGGATAAAAAAATAAGTTAAAATTTAGATAAGTTGAAACCACATTTTGCAATACCCCTTATATTTTATGTGATTTCTGTGTTTAGCTTGCTTTATGCTCAATGGTATATTTACACAAAAAAATTATCTCTTAAAATATAATTTAGAATCTTGTAATCTATAATACAAAATCAATAATACATTTATAAATAGATATTTCTTTACCCTTACACTACATTGGCAAGAATTTTAGAGTTACATTATCTTTCTTTTAACCATTTCATATTTTGTATAACAGCATTCAACAGGAGTGAAAAAAATGTTTTAAATTATATCTTATAGAGCTTATTTATTTTTTATTTTGTTTTTCTCTGTCATACATATATGCATATAAGCATGTGTGGCTTGTTTTGTGTGATCATATACTGGACAGATACACTAAATTTAATAATACTATATCTCTTTTTAATTTGAGGTCTTCTAATAATTCATTATTAATTATAAATTTACATATTATTTTATTTCAAAAATCAAGTGCATTTAAATTGTTTATATGATAGAGAAGCTTTGGAATAATATTCATACTTTAATAATTTCAATAATTTAGAACTTTAAAAATAGTATTTGAAAAATGAGATGTTTCACCTAGCACTTTACAGATATTTTTCTTTTGCTACTTCATCTCCGAAACATTAATTTTCAAATTGCTTTACATTTACAAATCATTTTGCAAAACTTTATATTAAAAGTGAGAAATGAATATTGTCTCGAGAAAACTTCCTGAATTCATTAGAAAAAATGGATAATTTATAGTGTAAAAATCACATTGTACAATAGTATAAGTGAAAAATAACTTTAATGAAATTATTTAATATTTGTGCATTAGATTTTATGGTTATTGTATTAGCTACCCATTGCTTAATAATAAATTATTATGGACTTAATAGTTAAAACAATGCTATTAATGATTTCACTGTTTCTGTGTGTAAGGAATCTAGTCTTAGTTGGTCCTCTTCTGTTCTTTCACAAGGCTACAGTCAAGAACTTGGCATGGATGGATTTTCATCTGAAGTTTAGCTAAGGTCTGATTCTAAGCTCATGTCATTTTGACAAAGTTCATATTCTTACAGCCTGTTCAACTATGGGTGTCAGTTCCTAGATTTGTCTGGAGACTTCCCTGCTGTTTGCTTCAACAAAATGTGTAAGCTGAGAAAACAGAAGAAAGTATCAAAAGATGGAGGTTACAATTTTATGTGATTGCTGGATTTTAAATATTCTTCTTTATTGATTTCCTAAATGCATATGAAGTGTTCTAGATCAGAAATAGATTTTTTTATGAAAATATTTTACAGTAAATAATAGTGTTATCAGCCATGTATACTAGTGTTTGTTCACAGGACTTAGATGGTGAGAGCATACCAGTTTTTTTAAGGTATGGATAGTGAAGGGTTAGGAAATGAGTTTTCTGTCTTTGTAAAGTACAAGGACAAACTTTCCCTTCTTTTCCATCATGGAAGAGTATTCTCCTTACTCTACCCTTTTTTTATAGAAATAAATTCTCTCCTTAAATCAGATAACCTCTGTGTCTGATCTACAACATTAGAGAAGTCTTTAAGTTTCTGTCTTCATTCCTTCTTGAAAGATAAATCCTTAGAAAGATAACTCCCATAGATTTCCTAGCACCCTCTGAGTTTAACCCAGAGACCGACTCCTGGCTGCCACCACTTAGCTCTCTGAGGATATAAGAGAAGTTACATTATTCTTTTGCATTAGAGCAGTTAACTAGACAAATACTATGGATCTAATTCTCAAGGTGCGTGGACAAGTTTTTAGTAGGCTATTTTACCTGAACATTGAGAAGCCAGAAAAGTTTTATAAAAAAAGTCTACATTGCTGAAAATTCATCAGCCAGTGATGAATATACATTATAATATTTTATAGTTCAGCTATCTAAAATTCAGGTTTAATTGGTTTGCTTTAAATTTTTTTTTGCTATCTTTGTAAAATCAAGATTATTTTAGCTTTAATGATAAGCTGTAACTTTCTCGAAATAACGTGACAGTTTGTGAGGGGTTTATTTTCTTATAACAATGTGATGAATGTAGAATTTTATTTTTATTTTTTAAAGATTTATTTTTATTTATGCATAAAAGAACTGGGGTGTAGGTCAGAGGTGCGGAGAGGTGAGAGGGTTCACTAGAGACTGAGTGGAGAGAAGAACAGACAGATCTACGAAACACACACTGAGGGAAGCAGTGGTGAGGCAGAAATCTGCTGCACCATGTGGGTTAGCTCCCTGGCCAGGGATTGAACTGGTGCTGAGTAGCTGGGATAGCTTGATAGCCCTGAAACTTTAACCACTGAGCCACCGGAGTGGCCCAGTAGTGTAAGACTTTTAAACTACAGCTTGCCTTCAAGGAGATTGAATTTAAAAAGATTTCTAACTCAGTGAATGCTATCTAGCTCCCCAGCCAGAGACAGTTCCTCTAATCCAGGGTTCCCAACTAAACGATAATACGATCAAGATTATTTCCTATGAATCCCATAGTGACTTTTTCTTACATTAAGAATATTAATGGAGAAGGGGCATTAGAAAGAATTATCTAAGAAATATATTTCTTTTTCACACTATTTCTTCCCTCCCTCCCTGTCTTTGGGAAAGTGTCTTCCTAAATCTATATAAAATTATCTCTTGTGGAAAATCATTGAACTTTTACCCTTAATATTGATAGACATGTTTGTTAGTTTTATAAAAAATGTCCAATGTATGACAAAAAAATGATAATTGTATCAAGGGTTCCCTTTACATTAAAGTATTCAACTGAAAAGTAATACATAACAATGATACCATGCTTCATCAGCCCAGTCATGTATTTTCTATAAATTATCTCACTAAGCTATTGAGAGTTCACTAAAGAAATCTTAGATGTGTAGAAACAAATCTGCTTGACAACAGTGGGAAAAATTTGACAAGTAAAGCACAAAGACTGACCTCATTTCAAACCCAAGCACAGCTTATTAAGAAGCCATGATACATAGAAGATCATCCACTCTCCCTACCAGCATTCTTGTCAGTGAAGGAAGATCAGAGGATAGTAATGCTATCCAGTAAATTGCTAAATTCCAGGTTAGCAGAGTTGACCATTAAATTTCTTTGAAATGTGAAAAAGTGTGTAACTTTTGCTTTGTTTTCTAAATGGCAAATAGGTAAATACTTTCTGTAGTAAACTAATTTTGAAATCAGCATTCTAAGAATTGTTTTAGATGGAATTTTGTACATTTTCATGTTTGTAAAAGACAAGAATTCTAATTTCTGTATAATACTATTATAAACATTTATTGCAGTCAGAAAATGTTATTTTACTAAGCATTTATATTTTGCAATTTACATTTGGCAGTTACCCAAATTTTTCTTGTTGTGGTTTAATATCCTTGCCTGTTAAATTAGGAGTAGACTTCAAAATACATAAATCCCTTTAATCCATATATTAATATATTAATACATTTAATGCCTACATTTTTATAGATAAATTTATAAATTTATTAACCACTCATCCTTTTTATCTTTTGAAGTCAATATTTATCAGGTTATGTTGTCCTCTTTTTCTTTTCCTCTAAGATTATTAGGAGACTGACAATTTTGTTTTTCAAGTATACATTTTCAATGCAAAATAAAAATGTATTTTTAAAATGACATTGGATTGGCATGAAGGTTTAAGGAAAATAAATCAGTTCTAATTTATTTACTAAGAAATACATTGATCTCTCTCTGTCTTTCTCTCTCTCTCTCTCTCTCTCTCTCTCTCTCTCTCTCTCTCTCTCTCTCTCTCTCTCTCACATTTTCCTGCTTATGTTACCAGACAAAATGGTCTAAAAAGTGTCACTGTGTTAGAAATTCTCTTGCTGGTTCTGGATCCAGTTACTAACCGCTACTAAAGCAAACGAAAGTGCCTTTGGTGCCACAATAAAGGGAAAAAAAAAAAAAACTCCAATCAAAAGAGTAGAGAGAGAGGAAGAAGGCCTAGTTACTGATTAATAATGCAGGATGAAGTTGCAGCTAAGGAGCTGACAGCAGCAGTCATGTGCTGCTGAGGTGGGAGAGCACCTTCCTCTGTGTTGGGAGTTGAGAGGGTGATTAATACCTGCCTCCCACAGGATGACTAATTTCCACAGCACACTGACAATGAAGAGCAAACCACATGTTTCCTTCTCTTCAAAGTCTTTCCACTCAGCTCTGCCTCCTTCCTAGCCTACTCCAGTCTCAAAATGTCAAGCCAGCTTGACTTTGGCACTCCTGCAAGCTTTGATTCAGATTGGGTGGTGGCAGAGGTCAGGGGCGGAAGTTAGCTATCCTCTGCATTGGGTGGCTCTAAAACTAAAAGGTAACTCACAGGCTTGCTGGTGATTAATCCTGACAACTATCTCACTTATCGGAGGTTATAGCAACTTTGTTGAACTCCAATTCTGTCCCCTCCTTTTGCTTTGGTCAACAATGACATCCATGTCAATCTCTGGGAATTTCCCATTCTTTGTTTTACTTCTCATGATACATGATTAACTTGATAACTATGAGCAGTTTCTTTGTACTACAAATATTCTTTAATTCAATTTTGTTATACCATCAACTTTGCATTTTCTTCTATGTCTCCTTTGCTGGCTATCTCTTATGCAAACTTGGGTCTTTGTATTTTTCTTTTGTTATTTTATTATTTTCCTCAAATTGTTTCCCTAAAATAAAACACCAGTCCTGGTTTCATTTTTGTTTTAGGCTCTATCAGCAATAATCTACTATATTTCTACATTTAGATATCTAATATAATCAAAATTATTATGTCTTAACCCTATGAACAGATTTGTACTTTTTCCAGACTTCACTGTTTCAGTATATAACACTACCATTCTCTAGTTTCATTTTTTTTTAAGATTTATTTATTTATGCATACAAGAGCTGGGGTACCGGCCAGAGTCGTGGGAGGTGAGAGAATTCACCAGACAGAGTAGGAAACAGAACAGGCAGACTGACCGAAACACACTGCTGAGGAGAGCAGTGGGCAAGGCAGGAGAGGTCTGCCATGCCATGTGGGTCCCCTCGTTGGCTGGTGGTAGGGATCGAACTCGTGCTAGTGGCTACGGTTTGCTTCATGGTGCATTGCTTAACCCACTGCGCCACCAGGGAGGCCCAATTCTCTAGTTTCTTAAAGAAGAGACTTCATATGTAATTTATCACCAAAGTCTGCCAATTTTCCTATAAAATAATACCTCAAATATGTAAATATATATGTATCCATTTTCACACTCCCAGTACCCTTTCTTAACTTATCTTCTATAATAACCACTATTTCACTTTTTCTACCAACTATTCCAAAATATAAGATAAAAATCATATGCTGTCCTCTTTCTGGTTGCTTTTTTTTGAAAAAATAACAAAATTTCACCTTACTTGTATGTTACCCTTCCAGTCTTATCTCCAGTTATATCATTTACTTGTTGCTATCCAGTCAAATTGGCTTTTAATTAGTGTCTAAACATTTCTTTTGGCCTTTATAGCTTCTTTTCTCTTTGCTTTAAGCGTACTTGTCTGCTTTACTTGATTCATTCTAATTCATGCTCCAAATTATTTTGCCCAGCTAATTTGTACTTATTAAGATAGGACTTTATCTTAAAAGTAAAAAAAAAAAAAAAAATGACTAAATAAGAGAGATAAATAATAAAATATTCCACAGCCTTCTAACTTACTTTAAAAATAATCTCAGAATACTAGTATCCTTTACTTCATAAACAGTGTCACTTTCTAAGCAGGATTGTATATTTCTGTGATTATTTGCTTTTTTCTCTCATAGGATAATAATGAGCTTTTTTTCACTTTTCCTTTCATTTTATCACTATAGTTTAGTACAGTAAATATCACAGAATGAGTCAAAAATTTGATATAGTGTTCTATTAAAATTTCATTTTTCTCTAAAAACAAAATAATCTTGTGTGTTCATTTGAACAGCCCTTGTTCTTTCTTATATCATCTCTCTTACCTTTTATCCTTCTAAAATTCATCTTATCTCACCAGGATGTGCTTATCACAGTTCTTCTTGGTACTTTAAGTCAGTTCAGTGACCCCTTCTGTACAGATTTGCAATGACTGTGAAATATCATTGTTAAGTTTCATTACTTTACACTTAATTTTCTACCTTAACTTTTCCTGCTTTTTTTCAACAATAAAGTCAAACATATATCCTCAACCCTCTTCTATAATTTCTTTCTAGACTTTTTACAAACTTTATTCCCATGATTTTTTAGTCAGGTATAACTGTTTACATTTAAGTAATCTCCATTTACTAAATTGAATAATATTCATAGTACCATAACAGTAATTATTAAAAGTTCTATGATACTTTTATGTTTCAATTGTACATAAATTTTATGAACATTAAGAGAATGTGTCTCCTAAAACTGTAGGAGATCTAAATTCAGTTTGTGTGACTTTTTTTGTCAGGAAAACAGCAGAATTAAAAATAAATAAACTCTCAAACATTTTGTCTGGGTAGGAATATACTAAAGTGAAAATATAAATAGGAAGTTGACCACCAGAGCTGAACATTGGACACAATTTTGTTCCCTACAATAAGAAAATGTTTTGGGAACAGCAGGGTTGGAAGTAACAGAGCATTTAATTTAGCCAATAAATGGTAAGCGTGTCAGGTCTTTTTCTTGATACAGTATAATTTTCTCTCAGGAAAATATCAGAAATACTGATTACTAAGCTAGAGCAAGAATGTAATGATAGTTACATGAGACTGAAAGCGAATTACTTTTTTTATATCACATAACACACTTCATTTCACCAGTTTGTATTTTGTGGCTTTTTGAACAGTGATTTGGAAAAGCTAACTAACAACTATAAAGTAAGATTCCTTAAACTTGTTCTTCTTTTCACAGACAGTTTTATATAATGTGGCGTCACTGCCAAGATCAATTTGGAGAGATCCATAAGAAGAAGGAAAATAGTACAATAACTTTTGGGACCAAGAAATAATTAGACTTGAATATAATTATACCTTTTGTTATCAGTGTCTGTACACATTTACTCTTTCATTTATTATGTGCACATAGTTTCTTTTACCAAAATCAATCACATTCTTTAAATTGGTGCTATAGGGGCACAAACAGAAATTGTCTTGTTAGACAGAATTTTGTTGTAGTGACACGTCTCTTTTCCTCACTTGACTTTAAATTCATAAGAAAAGTTACTCAGTTACCTTTATATGAAATATTTGTAATGTTTTTATTTAAATCAGTTCTTATAAATAACAGATTTATAGAGAATAACTAATCATAATCTATACAGAAAATATATTTTAATATAGCTATAAGAAAATTATATAAAATCACTATTCATATTATTTTGATAGTCAACTTGTAATTTTTAGTAAATTAGCTTTATTCTGATTCAATAAAATTTTTCCATGTTTTTTGGGGTCAGCTAATATCAGGGCAAGCTCCATATTCATGGTCAAAGTGATCAGTTTTATGCCCTGGTTCTCATAGCAACTTCATCAATTCCCATTATCTATTCAAGTCCCCCAAATCTTCCTACTTGCATGGGGTGGGAGGGTCTTAATTTTTAACCTTATTAAATGATACCCCAATACTTTTCTTGAAAATCTTTCAATTATAACCAGTTGTTTTGCATTGACAAAGTGAGTTATGAGCTGTAGCCGTAGCCTGTAGTTGTGAGTTATAGACTCCATGCACATCTTATTTCCTCTAGTTGGATCTCTTGTCCTACTTGCCCAAATATACTCGACACTCTATGATTGATTCACGCTCAGGAGTGTCAATATTGTTGAATATATTAATTTAGAAGAGTGTTACCATCAAACATTTCATCTTTTGTTTCTATACCCTTGGATGCTCTTTTGTTTTGCAATGCTGGGCTCTTTGTTCTGGCCATGATAACAGTCTTCCAATTGCAACCAATGGCAAAATAACTTAAAATCTCCTTGAAAATGAAGGATTAACTTACTACTTAGACTTCAAAGTGAAAAGAAACCATTTTATTTTACTTAATCATTGTTACTCTGTTTATATCTTCCTATGGAAAACAAAACCCGGACATTACCTTTCCTATCATTTCATTCCCAGTGTAATGAAGACAATGAATGCATGTTTTGTTTAAGGTTTCTTTTCATTTCTTAAAATTGGTGCTGCAAAACATGACAATACCTTTAATGATTACTTAGTAGTAGAACAATAAAATATTAAAAAAATAATTCCCTTTATTTTCTATACAGTAAATATTTATATATGTATATATGTGTCTATGTTTATGTGATATATAGATGCTTACACCATAGAGAATTAAAACTATTAAAATATCATATTAGGAAGAAAAAATTATCTCTGTGGTTCAGGATGCACATGATAGTTCGATTAACAGTTATTTTATTAAGAGGTCCATGCAGTCATATTGGATGCTTTTGAGAAATGGGCAGAGAGGTACGGTTGATGATGGTTTGGGGTGATACAGGAAAAATGAACATTATTGACTTTATATGGTTTCACAGAGAACTGCTTTAGAATGCTGAATTGGAAATGTAAATATATAATAAACATCTATTTATGTAAAATGAGGGAAAACATATAACTTAAAAAGGTAAATTAAGATAAATATATAATGTCTAAATATATCATTAATACAGAAAAAATATTCTGCAAAGAAGTTTCAAATGTAGACATTGACCTGTTAGAAAATTCTATGTGATAAAAATATTATTAATTAATAAAAATTTTCACACCAAAATGTAATTTTAACAACCTAAAAATGCCATTATTACTAGTTTAAACGCCAGTATTATTATGAGTATTTTCTAGTAATATTATTTTCTTTTAGTTAAAAATGAGGCACACAATATCAATATTAATCTGAGTTCATCCACCCATAAAGTGATTAAAAATTGATTTAGGTAGCATTTTCCTTTAGTAATATGTTGTTACTATTTGTTAAATTTATAGTACCAGTTAAGTCCATTTTGTTAAAATCATAGTTTGTTATGTTCTTGTTTATCTTTAATGCACATACTAAAAATATGCAATTTATCAGAATTGACTTATAATGACTATTTTGGCTGTATTGCTGCAAGATCTAGTATTGGTGATGGCATTTCAACTGAGTATCAAGAAAACTGAAGGAAAAAAAAAAATACCCTTACTAGAAGTAAGCTTGCTTTGATCTTCTCATTGATTTCAACTTTTCACGTTCCTAAAATAGTTGTAAAGTACTGATTTACAATTTCTGTTCATGCAGTATCCTAGAAAAGAGAGAATTGTGGGTGTAGACTTTTACTAATAAGAAATTATTACCTTTATATTGAAAATAGCTTTCCTGATCACTTATAGGGTGATAATTATTCTGTGTTATCACTAATGATGAAGGTGTTAACACAACCATTATATAGAAATCGGTTAATAAATTGATACCAAAATCTGCAGAAAATCCTGTATTGTTCTCCTTCATGAATAGCCTTCACAAAATGTTATGGGGGTGATGCAAAGCAGATCTGAAATACTGAGACTGCTGCAGCAATGTAAGGCCAACAACTAGTGCTGCACGTGATAGGCTGTACTCTTTTTTCCATATAGAGGGAATTTTCAAGACTTTTTTCATATGGAGGGAATTTTCAAGAGTACTTTCTATTAAATTTTATAGACGCTTCCCTAATAATCTAAATATTATCCTTTTTATAGAATCACAGGTCAGAGAAGCAAGATAAAAGAGCATTCTAAATTATTTTTCTAGTCAGTCATCCTGGAGAAGAAATAATATCCCTTTTAGTTCATTGAAAAGTTAAAGTCATCCTAAATCCTATCTTTTTTCCCCCTTATGCTCTTTTTATTTTTTTCTTTATGATTTTATAGTAAAAACATACTATAAAATGTTTATGTTTTCACTATCAGTGATCTGTAATATTGCTACTGATCTAATATCAGTATTGTTATACTGTAGATGGATATTTTTTAAAAATCCTTTTCTATTTTCCTAAGACCCAGGTCACTGAAAGAAAAGGGGAAAAGTGACAAATATCCTCTGGTGATTTTTTTAAAGAGGCCCCTAAAGCCTTTATGAATTAACTATTGACCCAGCTATCAAAGTGCCTGGACTCTTTCATCATAAGGAACTAGGAGCTCGGTCCATATTTTTAGAAAGATAGCATTTTCATAAGGAGCATAAATTGATGGTTTCTCAAAGACATATTTTTGCTCTTGAATAAAGAGGAAGACATTATTGAGATTGAAGGGTATGAAAACAGAGACTGAAGAATTGTAAACATAGTTACCTGTCTCAAAGTTTTGCATATCTCTAAAAGCATAGAATAATAAATTAGGAATATCTAGTGAGCTACTTGTTATCCCATTGTTTCACTTTTCAAATCTTATGAAAATGTTACATTCAACTCTAAAGCATCAACATTTTATCATAAAAATGATACCTTACATAATTTACTAGATACTTTTATTTCTCTTTTGCTAAATGGAAAACAAAAACAAAAACAAATCTCTGTGTTGAAAGGTTGAATGGAAAAACATCACTGCACACCAGCTTCTTTATCTAGACAACTTCCTTTGTGAAAGACAATATTTAGACACATATACAGATATAAATGTGAACCACCATTCCCAATTTTATGAGCTATATAGGAAGAACACCCTTAGGAAAGGTATGGGATTTTTCCAAAGAGGTAACATCATCCAGTATTGAAATTTTCAACAAATGAATCTTATTACTGGAGAATTTAGTTAATTTTGTCATAGATTCACCTTTTTATTTCACACATTTAGTGAAGAAAAACAACTAATGCATGTTTTTACTAACACTGCAAGTTTTACTGTCTGAAAGGTGAAAATTTATTTATATTATAGTTCTTCAAGTCTCTTTTTTTTTTCTAATTCTTCAGCTTAATTTCTGTTTGAAGGATATTGTCAAGTGCATTATAACAATTCACAGTTAAGTTTACAAATGGTGATTGTAAATGCTCAGCCTTGAAAGATCTGCTAAATAATCTGATTTTTGAGTGACTTGATAGGGAAACAATGAATCCCTCTCTTTATCTTAATAGTCACTCTTTGCCAGGATGCCATTGATTTTATTACTTTGAAGAAAAGCAGTAAATAAATTTTGTTGAATACATTCAATATACCAAGAAAGGATTAATCTTTATTTTCTTTTATATATTTTATGGTATAGGTCTTACATCTGAATCTGTTATCTGTTTTGATTTAATTTTTGCATGTGGTAAAATAGAGTTGTCTAACTTCATTTATTTGCATGTGGCTATTCAGTTTTTCCAGCGTATGTTGAAGAAACTTTTCTCCTTCTTGTATATTTTCAGCTTCCTTGTCATATATTAACTGTACATATAAATATGAGTGTATTTCTGGGGTCTCCAATCTTTTTCATTGGTCTATGGGTCTATTTTTATTCCAATATTAAGCTATAATTGTTATGATAGTTTTCTGATATAGTTTGAAGTTTGGGAGTGTGCTGCCTCCATTTTCCTCTTATTTGTCAGAATTAATTTGATTACTCTTGGTCTTTTGTGATTATGTATACATTTCAGTAATGATTTTTCTATTTCTTTGAAGAATGCCATTGAAACTGAGAGGAATTGCATTCCTTTTCTATATGGGTAAGATAGCCATTTTAACAGTGTTAATTTGTTCAATCCATGAGCAAGAAATAGCTATCAACTCCTTTGTCTTCATTTATTTTTTAGTAATGTCTTATAGCTTTTATTGTATAGGTCTTTCACCTATTTTGTTAAATTTAATCTCAGGTACTTAATTCTTTTTAATGAAATTAAATGAGATTTTTAAAATTCCTTTTTCCTCTAGTGTTCTGTTTTTATATAGCTGCAAAGTAGATTATAATGTATTGATTTTGTAGCTTGCTACATCACTGACCTACTGTTTCTAATTATATATATGTATGTATATTTTATCATGTCATCTACAAATAATGAGTTTCCCTTCTTTGCCTATTTGGATTATTTTTATATCTTTCTCTTGGCTAATTACACTCACTAGGAATTCCTATACTATGTTAAATAGTAGTAATGAAAGTGGATAACCTTTTCTTATACTTGATCTTAAAGGAAAAGTTTTCAGTTTCTAACCACTGAGGAGGATGTTAACTGACATTATATCACATATTATCATATGAGACATCTTCCTTCTATTCCCATTTTTTCAGAGTTTTATTATAAATATACATTAATTATATCAAATGTTTTCTCAGTATATATTGATATTAATCATATCATTTTTACATTTCCTTTTGTTAATGTGATAAATGACATGGATTGATTTGCAGGTTTTAACTCTTGCATCCCTGGAATAACTTCCATTGCATCATGATGTAATATATTTTGAGTTGTTTTGTTAAGATTATATTGAGTATTTTTACATTTATGTTCACCAGGGATAGTAGTCTGTTTTCTTTTTTGTGATGTCATGTCTATTTTTGGTATAAGACTGTTGACTCATAAAATGTGTTTGGAAGCATTCTCTCTTCTTCAGTTTTTCTGGAAGGGATTGAGAAGCATAGTTATTTGTTTTTCAAGTTTTTGTAGACCTCAGTAGTAAAATAGTTTGGTTCTGGTCTTTGCTTTTTGATTACCATTTTGAGATTCTTACTAGTGGTTGGTCTCCCATAGTTTTCTAATCCTTCCTGATTCTGTCTTGAAAGATTGTATATTTCTAAAAACTTGGATAATATTGATGGCACAACTCTGACAATGAAGTACAATGAAGTACAATGAAGAGAACAAAGGTTTCTTTGAGTGTGTTCAGATCTGTGCTGAAAATCACTTATTTTGTCTAAAGAAGGTAGCCTCTTCTCTATTATGGTGTCTCGCCTGTGCTGATGCACGCCTGGCTGGTTCAGGGGAAGTGAGAATCCAGATTCATATATGAAATGTCCTAATTTCATTAAATATTAGTTCAACTTTAAAGCACTGTATTATTTCAAATGTACATATTTTACTTTTATGTTCAGTATAAAACTTATTGTGTATTAAAAAAGTTTTGAAGACAAAAAATGAATAATGATTTATAGAAGACTTTGTTTTAAAACTAACATTGAAAATTTGGGTATATTTAAAGCAAAATTCTCTGTAAATCTACCAATACAGCATTGCAAACTTTTACAACTTTCTTAATCAGAAGCTTTTCTCACATTTTCTTAAAGGTAACATGCTGCTGTATTCAAAAGCTTTGTTTAATGCAGAGTATTGTGAGATTACATAATTAATTCTTTAATGGGAAATTATTTTAATATCTGCTTTATGATTTGTGTGATCTCCTCCTAAAGATGGCAATATTTTATTCATCTAACAAAATAGTTTTTGAATACCTAGTAGCATTAGTATAAGATTTTATATATCAGATTTAATTATTTCTAGTAATAAAGCAATTTCACAGTAAGGTTGTTCTTCTCTCAGGGCTATAATTAATGAATAAAAAAAAAACCCAAGAGTAGGTTATCATACTTCTATTAGTTATGGTATTGAGTATCCTATGAAGAATTTATATCTTGGTTTTCAAAATTGTCCTTAAAATATATCCAATCAAAGTATCAGAAGACTCCTTCCAAAAAAAACTAACAAAAACTTAAGTTAGTACAAACATGTCCCTCAAATTTACATAGAAATATATACACACATTTTCAAAAGCATAATTTTATGTAGGTATTGAGTATATAAATACACTATGAAATTGTATCCATTATTTTAAATTAGCATGAAAATAACACCTCTGGTATCTTTATAGCCATAACTGTAGATTAGCATGGAAATAATAACTTTGGTATCTTGAGTGATACTCAGTAGTTGTCAGAAAGGGAGTAGGATGCCAACTACGTAAATGGCAAATGACCTAAACCATATACATATATAAAAGAAACCACTGATCTACAAACTCTACAACAACCATTCCAAAAACCGAAAGCACAATCTTTTTACCTTCTTAATGTCATGGCTTGATCAATGAATGCATGGTCCCCTAATTTTGATCCCACTTCCAGCTTAGGACCAACCAGTGCAAGTCAAGTGTGCTCCCTAACCAATCACATATGATGTTCTGCTTCTAGTTAACCCATTTCCACCATGCCAACAAACCCCAATCAGAGCTTTCATTTTTTCACTCTAAAGTTCTCTCACTCCCTTGTCTGTCTGTGTGTCTCTGCCAAATGCATGTGATGATGGCTGACTCCCTTGTTTTAGAGCAACTTCTAAATAAATAGACTTTGCTGTTCTCATTTGGGTAGTCTTCCTTTATTTCTACAGGAGGTAAATGATTTTTTGTTGTTTATTTCAAATGAATACAAGTAAACAAATGGACAATGAATTCTCCATGCCAGAAGATCAATGAGATAGAATGTAGTGGCATTTTTATATATGGTAATAGTGGTGATTTTAAAGATGCTAA
Source organism: Galemys pyrenaicus (assembly GCA_019455555.1). NCBI lineage: Eukaryota > Metazoa > Chordata > Mammalia > Eulipotyphla > Talpidae > Galemys > Galemys pyrenaicus. The sequence continues at coordinate 7,326,990 of JAGFMF010012279.1, forward strand.
CACAAGAATCTCAGCTTCTTCCTAGACATATATGGAATAAATACTTTTTAAATGACTAAATTCTTTGACTACATATTGTAATAGGAATTTTAAAGCCCACTGAAAGCCTTAGATTTCAGGAATTAAAAATACTTTCCACAGACAGTACAAGAAGGATAGGAGGAAAGCATTAAGAGAATCCACAGATAACTGTTTAAAATTCACACATGATTACAATATATTTGACCTTCCACTTACCAGTACAGAGACAAATTTATCTCTAGAAACAATTTGACTGTAATAGAGTGTCAACTCCAGGAAGGTTTATATCGATGATGATATTTAATAAACAATAATAATAGCTATTATTTACTGAGTGCCTACAATATATTAATATACTTCTAAATTTACTTTCTCAAATTTAACTTGGCTTTAAATACAAGGAAGCTGAAACTTAGACTATATAATGATTACAAAATTCACTTGATTTGTGGCAAAACTAAATTCAAATCTACCTCTAAATGACTTAAAACATCCATCCTTTACTTAGTTCTAAGTTTTTTTCAGGTTTTTTTTTTTTTTGAATAACTATTTGAAAAATATTTGTAAAAAGTCAAGTTTTAAACAGTTTCTATTACAAGTTCTCTTTGTTTTTGTTTTTTTTTTTTTTGTTTTTTATTGTTGTTTTTAGTTTTGCTTTAAGGTTCTAACGGGAATTTTAATACTTTTATTACTTTATTCAATATATAGTGGGCATTTATTCTTAGTGATGAATTCTCTAGGCATAGAAGATAAAACGTGAAAAATTCCTTGCATGTGAATTGCTTGCAGTACAGTAGAGGATAAGTCTACAGACAAAGAAAGCAATACAGCTCTACATGCCGGGTGAAGAATGGGACAATGGTGTGGATAAAGGTGACAATCCTTTTCTTTAATAAGTGTTTGATAACATTATCACAAACTATTCTAAATGCTGGGGCTATAAAGGTGAATAACAAATAGATTCTATAATTAAATTGCTTATAATCTGGAGGAGAAGACCAACATGCATAAATAATGGCAATATTGAAAGGTTTTAATAGAAGTGCTAAAAAGTTCCCAGAGACTGTAGAGAAAGTTACCTTTACTCTGATTAGCATGTCAAAGAAAACTCAGATATAAAAGGAAAATATTAGTTCATCAAGTGATTAAGAGGAAAATATATGCATAAGAGAATCATATGTTGTTATTATTGCGTCCCTATTGAACTTATTCACTTATTATCAAAATTGAGAAAAGAAGTATCAAGAAATGATTTATTTAGTGTTAATTGGATGTTCAACATATTTTTTTAGCTCATATAAATAGCAGTTTATTTCTCTTGATCAGGATCTATAACACCTGCCAGATTGTTGATTCCTTTCTTTTGCATTCAGAGCCTGAAGTCATTGTGTGGCACCTGTAGTTTAAATTTTATTGAGACTATTGATAGGTTATCTCTTGGAAGGATCCCTACCTTAGGACCTCTAACATCTAAAGCTGCTGAAAGAGAAGCATAAATTCCTCAAGTGAGTCACTGGAATGAAACAATGAGAAAGGTCACTCCTAACTTTACACTTTGGTGCAAGACCTATGCTTTCTATCTGTTCTATCTGTTCTTTCATTGCACCATGTAATGGTTCTTGATTTAGGGTGAAAACAATATCCTGGAGTCAGTGTCCTATCCTGACTGGGTCACATCTCCAAGCTAGCACTTCAATTTTATATTAAAAATGTAGTTTAGTTCTCCCTTAGACAAGCAAGGAGATCCAATACATGACTGGACCAATGGATTCTATTTTCATGTGTCCAATGTCACATGTCTTTTTCTATATAGTGGGCTCCTTGGTTTGAAATGCTATGTATCCGGTAGTTAAAATATTTTACAACTTTGTCAAAGAAAATTTGTCAACCCAATGTGGCAATTTTATTTTTTATTTTTTTTAAAGATTTATTTATTTATGCATACAAGCACTGGGGTACAGGCCAGAGGTGTGGGGGGGGTGGTGGTGAGAGGATTCACCACAGAGAGCAGGGAGCAGAACAGGCAGATCAACTGAAGTACACTGCCGAGGGGAGCAGCGGGCACAGCAGGAGAGGTATGCCGCGCCATGTGGGTCCCCTCCCTGGCCGGCAGCAGGGATCGAACTTGTGCTGCAGTGGCTGCGGTTTGCTTCATAGTGTGTTGCTTAACCCACTGCGCCACCAGGGAGGCCCCCCCAATGTGGCAATTTTAAAAAAGATAAATTATTGTTCTTTCCAGAAACAAAGGTATATAATTTAGTAAAAAAAATTATCAATTCAGTGTTTGGTCTCCTTTAGGAATAGATAATTTGCCTGCATTCTCCTGACTTTAGAACTAAATGTACTATGCCCTGAATAGATCTTCAATTTTGGGCAAACTGGAACTTTTAGCTTTAGTTACCCTACATGGTGCTTTATCAAAGTTCTGATTTAGTTCATATTGACAATATATTGAATATTGTGCAGCAGCAGTAGCTAGCTGAGCTATGGGCCCACACATAGGCTCTATCTGGAATCTTGACATGTACATTCATAAGTCTAATTGAGTAGCTGATATTAGCTGGCTAAGTCACTGTGTCTACTTGTTTGTACAGACTTCTGTGTGATGGTTTTTCACTCATGAACATCAACATGCAACACAAAGAATGCACTTTATTCTTACTCCCATAATCCAGCTTTATGCTTACTGCCTTGGCTTTATCCGTATGTTTTTACCCTATATTTACTTACTTCCTATCTTTTTCTTTCTTGGTCCCAGCCAACAAGCTGATACATTTGCTGTGCTTATGATTCTATGTATATTCCTTATTTCCAGATATGTATATCTAGTGTTCTGTTTTCTTTAGCTTTACTTCTTTTGCTCTATTGTCTATTTTACCAAATTCCTTCCAAAGTTAGTACCTTAAACCAATAAATATTGTTTTCTGATTTTTTTTTTTTCTTGCTTCTTCTGGTTGACTGTCTGTTCTGATGTACCAGGCCATGTTCAACTGATCTCATCCAGGCTTTTTTATGCAGGGACAGTCAACTGGTGGATCACTGGGCTCTGACTTGTGTAGGATGACCTCAACTGGAATGACGTCATTTCCTCTGGCAGGATATGCTAGGTGTTCTATCATAGGAGAAGGTTAGTTCTATGGGGGAAAAAATGCTATTCAAGACTTTTTCAAGACTCTACTTCCATTAGAATTGCTACTGTGCATTGGCCAAAGCACATAACTAGGTAAGCACCCATGTGGGAATGCACTATGAACAAAGTGGATACAGTGAAGCATGACAAATTGCAAAATTGCAACCAATAATAGAGCCAATACACCTAGAGTTGATCAATGTGTTTGTCAGGGTTTAATTAGAAAAAAAAAGAATTACTGTGAGTTATTTTGTAAATTAAAAGTTTGATATAAGGATTCAGTTTATACACAATGAAGAAATTGGGGAATTAAGTGTCTAGAAGGGGGAAGCTGAAGGATCAAAAATAATCACTAACCGTATCAGTCTGGATTAGCTGTGTGGGTAAACAAGGGAACAAATCAGAGCTGTAGTGATGTCTGAGAAGGTAAGGTCATCTAGCCATGAAATGAGATTATGAAGAAATGGTCATGGCCCCATCTGGAGAAACTACCACCTGTAGGGAAGATGTTGCCAAATATGCTGGTGTATTTAAGACTAATTCTGGTTGGTGACCTTGGCAGCTGGGGACAAGAAGGAACTGAGACAAACCAGGATGCTCTATTTTTCTAACCAGTATATTCAAAAGAATATAAAACAACTACATTTCATTTCTTTTTACATTTTTTGTCTCTACACAACAATTACATAGATCCAGACATTTCCTTCTGTGTTTACTAAGTTAACTCTATTTATGGTCACTATACAGTGCCATTGTCTCTTCTAGTCTCTCCAGTGTACTCATCTTGATCTGTCCTTTGCCTCTTTTTCTCAATTTTTTTTTATCTTAGCAAGACCCTGTACCTTGAACTTTTAGACAGCACTTTTTCCTGAATTTTGTCATTCTCCTATTTCAATTCTTACTGACCTGTAACCAATTCAATTAGGTTCCTGTTTTCCATAAATTCGATGTTGATCGGTTAATAAATTGAAACTTCCATCAACTGAGTAACATTGTGGGGATCTTTTGTCCTGTAATAAATTATTGATTCTAATGTGAATAGTATAGACTCTATTGAATATCAGAGAAGATGTTTTGATGCCAAAAATACACTTAGCAATTCTTAAGCAACACATTGCATATAACCACTGGCCTTATAAATGGATAAATCTTATGAGAAAAGTACAGGGTATAATTTTTTTTAAAATTAATTGGCTGCTATGTCAGGGCTGACATCTTAGGGAATAACTTCCTAGAAGGGAATGATGCGTGTTTGTACTGCACGTACAGCTTCAAAGACTTGCGAAGTCATGGATGAGGCTATGTGTTACAGGGTATCATGGCAGCAAAGGAGTGGAATATAAAAGAATTCTTCTTTTTGATATATCCCTTTTGAATTTTCAAGATCCCATGCTCTTTGATATAAGACACTGAGTGATGCATTGGTGACACGCATAATTCACATTGTGAATATATAATGTGAACTGATATAATATTATAGACTTCTCTGCTACCAAGCTTAATGCATTTATTAATAGTGAAAATATATGTCATGTATCAACAAAGTAAGTTCATATAATATTTTGTACTCACCAGGGTCTATTTAAATATTTGTAACAAATTAAGTGATTAAGGTAATTTTTAACATTAATTATATTAAGAGTGTGCATTTGAATATATAAATAATAATAGATAATAATAGAAAACCCAGAGATATTAGAAACATCCTTAGTAGTGGAGCAGAGTCAAAACAATTATAGATTTCCTCTTGACAAGCAATTTGACTCTGTGTTTTAAAACTAAATCACATTAGTGAACCTGAACACTTACAACATTTGAACTTAAACTCATTAGATTTCATTTATATTTATATTTGCATTTTGCATTTATATTTCATTTACATTTGTATTTCTCAGTAGATAAAAATTACTTTAAAAACTGGCAAAGAATTTGTTGCTCAATGGGTAATATATTTTAAAATATTATCATTTTAATGACAGCAGAGAATTTGGTCAAAAGTCAAAAATCCAGTAGTTCTTCAATCTTTGTTCCAAACAATAAGAAAACCTTGGTGTAAATTTTATATTTTTTTCACTGAACTTTATTCATTCAGAAAATTATTGAAATATATCAAAAGATCTGTTATTAGAACAACACTTTTGTAACAGTTTGAGTGTAGGAGGAATTGCTGAGAAGCTAATTGCTAAATATTTTTTATGTAGTAAGGCAACTAAGAGGTACTATATAGCAACTATCTTAAAATTTTTAACAATATGATCTAAAGCATACTGAGTCTGACACTGTGATTTTAAAAAGTCATATCTACCTTCCAAATGGGACTGAAGAAACCCAAAGTTCATCAGAATATATTAGGGGGACAGTACAGAGCAAGTTCAACCCATGGATGATGTCCTTAGTGAAATCTGCCCCTGATATTTTTAAACCTCCGTCCCAGTCTCCACACTGTAAAGATCTCAGTGAACTAAAATTCCCAGCATGCCCTGAATCTGACTTTCTGAATCAGGTATCTCTGGGAACTAGGGAGAGAGTTGAACAGTGATGCTTGTCTTATAACTGAATATAAATATATTCAGTTTCATTGCCTATTTGCTTCACTAGCTTCAATATATGCCCTGTTACTCCTAAGAGGCACTTGGCAGACATATGTAGAGAGAGAGATCCAGGTACTTGGAAGAGACATATGAATGAGACACTTGGGAGGTTGCTCTTGACAGAGACAATAACAGCCATTATCTTGATGCAGCATATTTTGTATTTTCTCTCTTCTGTCCCAGCTCTCTGGGACCTGCTCAACCCTTTTATTTTGGTTCCCCTCCAGGAGGTGGAACCTTACACTTGTGGCAAGCTTTGGGGAAACTGGCTCCACTTTAGGTTGCCCCTGCTTTTGTTCATTGCTCAATTTTATTTATTTATGCATGTATGAGCTGGGGTAAAGGCCAGAGTCCAGGGAGGTGAGAGGATTCACCAGAGACAGTCGGGAACAGAACAGGCAGACTGACTGACACACACTGCTGAGGGGAGCAGCAGGCAAGGCAGGAGAGTTTTGCTAAGCCCTGTGGGTCCCCTCCCTGGCCGGAGGCAGGGATCTCACTCCTGCTGCAGTTGGTTTGCTTCATAGTGTGTTGCTTAACCCACTGCGCTACCAGGGAGACCCAAGGTTGACCCTGTTTTGCCGGGCATTTGACCAAGGAGAAATGCATATTTTTTGGAACAATTTATTGAGCTATATATTTTTTTCTCTTCTTTCTCTGTGCACATCAATTCTATTAAAAATCTACCACATTAAGAGCTGACTTCCTTTACCTTTGTGCATGCAGATGACAAGACCCATTTTAGCACATACACCCCTTAGTAGTTTGGGGTTCCTAAATATCCCTAGTTAGCATGCTAACACTACTGTTTTTAATAGGTTATTACTGATAGCAACAATTGCATTATAATATTCTTAAAATAAAATATTAATTTTTCTTCCAGAAATATTTTAGGAATAATACAAAGAACTCTATAAAATATTAAAAAAATATTTTGTATATGTATAATATTCCTCTACATATACACATACATACTTTATGGTGGCAATACCATAAACTTTTATATAAATCTAATATTAATGACATCCATAATGTTTAACAAGGGAAGGAAACTGTTATCAGCCTAACAACATCAAAATATTGATCAAAGAGCAGACACATCAGCTTATCATCATCTTTTAAAAAATCTTTCTACAATGAATTTGTTGTAGTAAAAACCACCATTCTATCTTCTCCCTCCTTATTCCTTATCTTACTTTTCTTCCCTTTCCTTTGTAATAAGAGTAAACAGCTGTTTTGCTCATTTGTTGATTTGTTGTATTATCGTGGTCTGTTAGCATATCTGGTTCAATCAGCACCACTGAGAATTTATGTGAAGTCGCATTGCCTTTGTAACAAAGATTTTTCTGATAGGCCTAGAGAGACATCTTCAGACTGACTTTTAAACATAAAACAAAAATGAGAATATTGCTTTTCTTATTGGGAAGTTTCTGTTAATATGGAATGCATCTTTTGCTTTCCAAAATAGCATTTTCAGTCTGTATATGTATATCAGACAATCCACAGATATTATTTTGCTTATTTTTCACTTTATAGTTGAAGCAAACACATACAGGCTTAGTTGAATGCATTTATTTTCTTAGTGGAGCCAGTGTAGCTCACAAAGTTAAACTAATATTAATAAATATGAAACATTGTTGGAACTGGGTCATGTATCAGAATTAATGTTGAAATATCCACAAGAATTTCTTTCAAGTGTTGTTTTGTTCAGAAATTGCTTAATTGTTCTTTTCCTTTCTTAAACCTCAATAATTTCACAATCACTCCCATCTCCCAAAGAAAATAAATTATGGCTAAAAAAGGAATCTTTATCATATACACATGTACATGGCTAGTTTACTCATTTAAAGAGAAAGAAGAGGAAATAAATTTAGTAAAGTAGGACTTACAGTAAAATTAAAGAGGGAGGAACAAATGACATCAGTGGACAGAAATGCAAATATGGAAATGACTCCTCAATAAGCCACTTCATGTGTTTTAACCTCTAACATATGCAAGCCAAACACTTTTGTACAAAATGTACACTTACAAATGCCCTAGATCCTGTGTCTGAATTACAGATTATGCTTGTAATATTAAAGGCACAAACAGTCACATTGCCATTTGGTAGGGATCAATGTAATTGGCTCTAAAACATAATGGTTGCTCTTCAGTACTTGAATCTTATCTGCTTTCTTTATTTGGAGGTATTTTGAAATGCTTTTACTCATTATTTAATATCTCTGATGAGGTGATTTTACTCTTATCAACTACCTGCTCCTTTTATTCATCTCCCATGAATCCCTACTAGAAGGTGCTCTAGACGTGTGGCAGGATTTCAGCCTTGCTTTGGGCCAATCCTGTTTGGATGAACTTTCACCTATGAGGGTATGGGTAACTTTGGATGCTATATTTGGAAACTATATTCTTTGTCTTGTCTATATTGCACATTAATTGTACTAAAGTTTCTTTCCATTAAAGTTTTTACTAGTTTTGTCTTGATGCAGCAGATGGCAGAACTTATTTAGAACAGGCAGGTTTAGGGGTTCTTGGGTGCCCCTCTCCCAGGCCTGTAATATATATATACAAAATATAATCATTAACTTTAAATCTAAAATTAAATAAAAAATAATAGAATTCTGTTTTTTTTAAAGCATTGATTTTTTTTTAAATATTAGAAAGTTACAAAATTGAATTCTTATTTGTAGCTTTTATATTTTGACATTCATACCTTTCTATTTCTAGGCTAGGTAAACATTTTTGGCTGATAGCACAGGATAGAGAATCGATCCAAGAAACAAGAAACAAGTTGTTAACATGTCTATAATGACCAGACAAAACACACCAAAAAAAAAAAAAAAAAGACTTCTATTCTTAAACCCTAAATCCTATTCCATACAAGTAATGCCAATAGTTTAAACATGTCATGCAAAATTAATGTGCAATCATTTGATTCCTTGAAACTGTTTGCAACCAAAACAGTAGGAGACACTAAGGTGTGGTCTAGAACTTAAGAAAACATGGGTCTAATTTAACCCTTTTACTCATAGCACAAGCTCTTTCCTTACTAATATAAGTGTCTAAAGAAGAGCCAGAATTCACTGATCTGGGTTAGAAGCCTTAAAGCCTTAAGTGATCCTGATCTCTTCAATCATAGATGTCTAAGTAGTCCATTCCCCAGCCTTGTCCATGTATCCCAGTGTAAGATGCAAACATTATTTTCTACATATGTCTTTACCTTAAAAAAAAAAAAAACTCTCAACACCATTACTCTTAGATACTTTCTTTTAAGGTGGAACTTAATGGATACATCTTTCACTTCTGTAGTGTTTAAAAAAAAAATTTGGTAAACTAAAGATATAATTGGCTTTATTAAATGATTTGTTAATCACGTAGCATTGCATCTAACTATAGACTGCTCTGAGGAGCTATACAAAATAGATGTTTGTATAGTCAGAAAAAGAATGGGACAATATTATGAACAAAAGTAAAGAAAAATTATTTTAGGTAAAGCCATCTTCCTTTATGGAACTGTATTTGGGGGATGCCTTATTATGCCTATTTGTTTACTAATGTTAATCAGAAAAAATATAGTTTGATTGGTTTAAAAGTTTACCTTTGTGAGAGACTGCAATTGCAGTTAGGTTAGGTATTGAATCTTGGTGGGGCTTGATATAAATGACTCCATCTTGGAGCTGTTGTTTCTTTTGTAACAGTACTACTTAGTTGGCATGAAATATTTCTCATGATAATCCCCATATGATGGTGAAGGTGGGGAGAGGTATATTATTAAGGAGCCATGACAGTGCTGTTTAGCTTTTTGAAAACTAGTTCTCCTGTATACCAAAACTGAACTCATGCTTTCCCTCCCTTCTGCATTTGAGCAAGTTAAAAATGTGATGCAGATATACTTACTTCACTCTTTGTTTTTGCACAAAGGTCACATTAATGCACACTCTTTTTAATTTGCTAAACTAACCTACTTTTATCTACTCACTAAGCAATATCTTGCTCTTCTCTGATAAAATAAGTTAACTTCACACCAATAGTGCTCATTCAGTACTATACTATTTGTTTTTATCCATAGATCAATAGAAATGGCTTTTTTTCCTTATCTCTAGTTAATGTAAGAGACTTTCAAATAACAGAATGACATTTTGGGTTTTCTATCTGATATTTAGGGAGAAATAGATGCTGTCAGTTGTTGAGTACCGGAATATTGCAGGTATTTTTGGTATCATCTGTATTAGTTGTGAAATTGTCTATTCTTTTGCTGTTTCTAAAAAAAAAAAAAAATACTTATCAGCAACAATAAAGCCCAGCTAATAGACACAGGTACAAGACTAGTTTTCTCAATTTGAATCTTTTTTTATCTAGGTAGTTTTACTGCATATTTAGTTATAAGTATAGTTTTATAAAAATGAAAATGCCCCTGTATTGATGGGTTGCTTATATTCACAGTCCCTGACTATTTTATGTAAACTTACATCTAAAAGCTTTGACAGGTTTTTTTCACCAGCCAAAAAGCACTTGGAATGTCCCTTATCCTCTTTGAAAATAAGATCTATCCAGCAGTTTCTATCATATATATTATTAAAATATCATTTTGGGCAGAAAAATTTGAATTTTAACATAGTTGCAGATATTGGTTAAATACAATTGAGAAAAAGATTGGTTCACTGGATCAAAATATACTTCAGGATTTCTGAAACAATCCTAGCAATTCCAAATCATTATAGTGTCCACATTCAGCTGAAGGTAGGAAGAAAATTTACAATATTGCATGTGTACTTTCTGAGGTACTAATGATTCACAGTTAAACTAAGGTATAAATATTGAGATCACAATACAGCATAAGTAAAATTTGATATCCTTAATATATATGCCTTTGTAAAATATTTTTCAAACCAAAGGTATTCTATATTACAATAAGTAGTGTTATACTTTATCCAAATGGATCAATATAAAGAAATAGAATTGAAGAAAAAATGTGTTGCTAGATTCTCTTCAAGTGCAAGAGTTTTGAATTCTTCAGAGGCTCTATCACTCCCACTCTGAAACCTGATCTTTGATCAACAGTTTTAGATTACAATAGAAGCATAAAAAATAGATCCCAGGTAAAAACGTGTACAAAATGGTGAATAAATAACATACAAACTGTTGATGTTGAGTAGACCATTTAGAGAGCTATTACACATTGAATTTTAAGAAGTACCAGTCAAAATAGACATTTCCACTAAGGAAAATGTGATTGCACTTGACTCATTTATTTATAGTTTGTGTTTTTACTCTTCTACATTTAACATTGCTGTGAACTGACTCTGCTGTGAACTAGGGAGAAACTAGGATGATTATGAGCCAATTCTCTGCTTTAGGGATAATAAGTGTAGTAGGGAAGAAGAGCAGCATACGTTTTTAAAGTTATAAAGACGTGGTTATTTTTGTTGACGGCCACAATACTTAACAGTTTCTAAGATGTCAGCAATAGCAGTTGTATTTGGAGAAATTTTCTAGGAAATAACCAGATGACTTTGGATCTTTAAAGAATGGGGAACAGTGCCTCCCTGGAGGCACAAGAGGTTAAGTTGAAACACTATGAAGCATCTGCAGCCACTGCAGTTTGAGTTCAATACCCAGCTAGTGAGATGACCCACATGATGCAATAAACCTCTCCTGTCTCACCTGCTACTCCCCTCAGCAGTCTATTTCAATTGATTTGCCTGTTCCTCTCTCCACTCTGTCTCTGGTGAATCCTCTCATACCCTATACTTCTGGCTTGTACACCAATTCTTATGTGCATAAAAAAATAAATATTTTTTTTTAAAAAGAAAGGATGGGGAACATATCACTAAATAGAAAGGAGGTAGAGAGAATATTGCAGGAGGTGGGCAACTATCCAGGAGCAACAAAGAGCTGGGGATTTGTGGTAAATAGCTATTTGGCTTAGGCAACTGATTTCCAATGGCAAACAGCTGGTGAGAAGATGGAACAGGCAGGCTGTAACCAGAAAGAAAGTGTGGTCCTCTCTGCAGGTGGTTGTTAAAGGAACACTTTCAGTGCCACTTTCTTCCCAAAATTACAGATCTCAAGGATAGGCTATAATGGATTGTTCCTGCAATCCCAGGCACAAGCCTAGGCTGGCCAAGTTGGCTTTGGCTTTTGCCAGTCTGTGCCATCCCACCTGCTTCTGCTCCACTGACCCTCCCAGCATGTGGGGAGGATCAACTCAGCTCAGGACCCAACTGCACCCCTTGAAGTTCAGACAAATTCAGGGAACTAGTGTGCTGTCGAGAAGGAGATGGAGCAAAGCGGTTGTTTTAGACTACCCCTTCCTTATAAAAGGTTGTCAATTCCAGGGCAAGGTGGGCAGCAAACATGCAGGGGTGTGGCTGAGTTGTCCTGGAACATCAGCACCAGTTGTTCCCTTCCAGCCTCAGGGCAGTGGCTGGACTTACCTCTGGACTGGGGCCCAGATCCTACCCTCAGCTTTGGATACTGCCTGCTGTGCATGCAACCTGAAGGCATCATCATGCAGTTATTGGATGCTCTTCCACTCTCCTATAGTTTTCCCTCTAATCTGTTAAAATAAATTATTTTATCCTGTTTTGCTGCACCAATTCCCCTTTTTGTTCATAGTTATAGGTCTGAGTTCACGGATTGAGCACGGGCAATTGAGGTTCTGACTGGGTGGTAGTTTTTAGATCCTTTGCCAGGAAACTGTGACAGCAGGCAGATCTGTGTGGAAATTTATTGTTGTTAATATTATTTTGCTTTTAAATTCATTTGGTGGAACTTAATGTCTATGAAAGAGAGTTATCTGTACTTAAAAGAAAACCCATCAGTTTGATTTTTGCCTGTGGCCTGAATTTTCAAGATCCTCCTGAGCTAGTTGGGATATGGGTGCCTCTCCCTCTAACATAGACCTATAAAACAAAAACAAAAACAAAACAAAAAAAAAACTCCTATTATCATCTTTCTCTTTGTATGAATGCAGTTCTTAATCCTTCTTCAAAGGAGGAAATAGGTCTCTGTTCCTAAGGACCTTAAGGTGTTTCTATGACAACCAACTTCTCACCTTCTAAGAATCCTCTCAATGGCCCAGAAGATCTCAATACCATTGTGTATTGGGGTGTATTTTCTAACAGCAAATCCCTTTTGCCTGTGTTTGATATGATTAAATTGCTACAAAATTTGTTGATGAATTCTCTGAGATTGCCTGGGATCTCCAGCTCCAGAAGCACTGATATTTTTATAACCACACATCCTGTAGACCCTCTGTATGACAGAATATAGTCTGGATACACCATCACATCTCTTTTGGATTTGGCCTTGAAGGTCATGTGGAATCAAATGAATTGGCACTTGATTATCAGGCTCTAGGGGTATAGTAGATCAAGGGCAAACATCAGGATGCCTTAGTTTAAGTGATCAAACAAGTTGAATTTGTCAAGATCTAGGAGTGAAAATGACACAGAAAACTGAAATTTAGAGTACAAAAGAATGAGGAGACACTAGTGTCATGAAAATATAGAAAAGGACAGACAGTGAGGAGCAAATGATCAAATTGCCTCAAATAGAAGATATGCCTAAAGAAAAAATAAATGATTTTTAGCACTGAGTTTATCAGTAACTTTTTTCCAAAGCAATTTTAATTAAGCATTAGGACACTAAGGATAGTTAAGAACTGATTGAGAAATGAAAGTAATAATAAAAAGAACACTCAATATTCTTTAAGGGCCTTGGTAATGAAAAGAGGATAGATAAAGGGAAAGGAGAACAATGTTTTGGGTGCTGAAAAAAAAAAAAAAGGTCTAAAGGTCTAATAATTTTTTAAATTATATTGATTTGAAAAAAAAGTTTTGGTCAGACATTTTCCAGGTTCTAATGTGTTTGATACTAATGTGTAAGTGGTTTCATGCTTATAATAGTGGGAAGAAAATGAGGCTGGAGGTTCTAGGTGTAAGAATTCACCAGACAAAGATTGGAGAACAGGAAAGGCAACTTTAATTAAATACATTGGTAAAGGGAGCAGCAGGTGAGAAGTAAAAGTCTGCACTCTAAGAGAGGGTCCCCAGTCTCTATTCATACTCCAGGTTTCAGTGATTGTCTAGGGTGTCTAGTCTTGGGTATGTCCTGACTCATTCTCCAGATCTTCAGTTTAACAGGTTAGTCATCAACTCACTAGTCCAATTCCCATGGCGTCCCTATCTACTCCTTTTAGCAATTTAAGCCTCCTGAATTTATTTTCTGGGTGAGGAATGAGGTCTTATTTTTTAAATTTAATGATATTATGACACTTACTGTAGCTAATGCTTATTGAAAATAATTTTTAGTGCCATTTTCCCCAATAAAATAGATCAACTTTTCTGATGGGAGAGAAAAATGCTCTTTTATTTGGTGGTTAACTTTGGGCTAAAAATCCCTACCACACCCAGTAAATAAGTGCTACCACCAGTAAATAAGGTGAGATACTAAGGACTTTAAATGAAACAAAACTAAATTATCTATACTACGGGGTATATCTGAGTCCAATAATAGGAAAGGGACCTCAATTACATATCGACTTGTAAGAATTTTGGAGCTTCCTTTGATAAGATGGAAAACCATTGAAGAGCGAAAGGTATATAGAAATGAATGACATGACATTTTTATTGTTTAAGAGTTGTTTTTTTATGCATTCAAGAGCTTGGGTGTAGGCCAGAGGTGTGGTGGGTGAGTCCAGAGAGGTGAGAGGATTCACCAAAGACAGAATGGGGAACAGAACAGGCAGATTGCATGAAACACAGCGCCAATGCTTATAGTGGGAGAGACAGGAGAGCTCTGCTGTGCCATGTAGTCAGCTCTCTGGCCTGTGATTGAATTCATGCTGCAGTGGTTCTGGATTGTTCATAGTGCTGAGACATAACCTTTTGCACCACCAAAGAGGCTGCATGTCATGGCACTTTTAAACATCACTCTGTCTGTGGAATAGACTCTGCCACTATATAAGGTTAAAGAGGAAAGCACACACACACACAAATAGTCTGTTGTAATACTTTGGTAAAATAAATTTGACCTAGGTTATGGTAGTGTTACAGGACAACCCTAATATAAAATAGATTTGCCTGACTGGGTCCTCACCGGCACGCTCACAAGACTTTTATAATAAGTCCCAACTTCAGGCACACATGACAAAAGTTATTAAAGGGTTTTTATTTTACAAAAGAAGGGGAATAAAGTAGAAATAACACCAAGGGAAAGAGAAGGGTACAAATCCGTAAATATCTTACCAGATCATCTGAATTGGAATGCAATGGCACATTGAGAGCTGGCTCTGAGTCAAGTGAGATGGCTCCAAAGGAAGAGAGAACCCAAGGCTCACCTCTCTGGTTTTATAGCCAGCCTGGCTGCTTAACTCCACCCACAGGTCCCAGTGATCTACTCTTTGATAATCATATTATCAAATTTGTGGTTCTGGAATACAGGTGGTCTGGAGTGGGGGTTGGAGTCCATAAACCTATCTATCTGTGTAATCCGTTCAAGACTACCCTTCCCCCTAACAGTAGTACAAGAGATATAAGAAGTTATTAGAATGATTGGCTATCTTCAAGGTAAGGTTTTACATTGCTATACATAGAATGTTGAGAAATACAAACATCAAGGTTGAATTGAAGATTTTTTATTTCAGTTACTGTGAATATTCATGAAAGGGTTTGGGGCAGAAAACTAGTTTAGTTTGGAACATGGAAAACTTGGATTCTCCAATAGGCATTTAAATATAATTTGACCTGAATTTATAAGGGAAATCTAGTTTGGAGAGATAAATGTAAGCCTAGTCAGTTGATGCCCCCTAAAGTTATCTCACTATGTATTTGAATGAGACAATCAAGGGAGAAAGTGTAGGTGAAGGAGAGATGGAATCTGAGATGGTGTTTTGAATTGTTTCTAGTTTAGAAACTGAAAAGAATAAGGGAAACCAGCAAAAGAGCCTAGGGAATAGTTAACTATATGGGGAAGTAAGAAATACCAAAACAGACATGTACTTTTGAAGTCAAAAAAGGATAAAAAACTGTCAGGTATGAATGAGTGAGCAAAGGAGGCAACTATTGCAGCTGATAGATTAGGAGGGAGATTTAAGGATCTGCAATGGGTTTTGGGCAAACTAGAGGTCACTGATGACACTGAAGATAACATTTAAAATGGAGTAGCCATCGTAGGATAAAAGTGATTGGATTAGGTTTCAGAAAGGAGAGAAGACAAATTGAGAATGATGGCTACAGACACTATTTCTAATGAATTTAAAAAGGAAAATACTGATATATGTTGAGTTTCTGGTCACTTAGCCACAAGAGAAACACAAATGTACTGGGACTACCATAGCCCAAAATAAAAAAGAGAGGAGACCTGTTAACAACTGGATAATATTAAGGAAAAATTAGTTGTTCCTTCTCTATACACTTAAGTATTAATATATATCATTTCTCCCACACTTCAAAATGATAACACAAAATTTTATTCTGGAAAAATCCTCAATTTCTGGATAAAATGAAGTGCTTTCTATTAATTCTGGATGTTATTCTTCAACATCTAGCCACACACATACTAATAGATTAATGACCTTCCTCATCACTAATCTACAATACTCTAACCTACACATATTAACATGCATATACTGTGAACACAATATGGTCAATAAGATTTCTCATTTGGTCATTTGAATATGGGAAAGAACAGGGCACACATAATAGCACTAGTGCATAATAATGGTAAACTCTGTCTAGGCAGGATTTATAAAGATTTCCTTATTGGCCATGGGAAAAGTTTCTTGGTTAGAAGTTGGCTCTTACCGTTCTTGATTTTGAATTTGCCTTGGAAATATGACAACATGTTCTTTAATGTTCATTATGAAGTCAGTGATTTTAGTCATGCACAATTTATTTACATTTTTATGTCCTAAATTTAACTAGAACTACTTGAGACTATATAATATATATGAAAAAAAAATCCTCACTGGGAAAGAAGCACAATAATATATTTTTTTACCATAGCTAACTGAGAAGTCTTAGAGAGACACATTGGGAAAAGACAGTTAATTTTTTTAAGTAGGTTTCCAGTAGCTTTCTACATGGATTAAAAACAAAACAAAACAAAAAACTAGCATTTCTAATACTATTAGACATCATCAAGACACTAGGATGATGGTCAATTCAAATTGTAAGCCACAGGAAAAGAAAAACCTTCTTCGCAAAAAATGTGTTCCAATTCATCTCTGCTTGTAACCTGGCTAATTCTTGCTTGTCTTCATCTATCTCTTTCAGGATCTTGCTGAAAACAGCAAGGTAAAATCAAATAGAGAGTAATACACTTACTTTTCAGAGAATCTACAGGCTTGGAAAATGGGTAGTTTCCCTTCCAAACAACTGCAAATGATTGGGCCAAATATCTTATCATTACATAATAAAGATTACCCGTTTTTAAAACTAAAAAAAAAATATATTCTAAATTCTTCCTCTCTACCTGAGAAGCCAGTGCTTCATTTCAAATTTTTATTATGGCAGCTTGATATTTTTAAGTTCCAAATTATATAGTAATTATGGTATAGCATAAGTTACTACAACAATTAGATCCCCCAAATACTTTCATTTAAAGAACAGAGAATTTAATATATCTTTTATGTAATATTCTAGAGGAATATGAAGAGAATATGAAGATTCTTAAATGATTAAGTTAATCACCCAAAAGGTGATCCAGATTCTGCTGTCATTAATATGTCATTTCCATCTCTGATGTGCTATTTGTTGCCATCTGTCAAGAAGGAAAAAATAGATGATAATATATTTTCTTTATAAAAATGTGATCTGTGACTTGTTCATATCACCTTATCACTTGATCTGGACCAAACTAGAAGCAAGAAAGTCTAGGGAATTTGGTCTCTAGCTACATGATCACTAATTTGTTTTGCTAAAATTTATTAGAGATGAGTCCCAATTCTAAAGTTATAATGGGAAATGTGAAATTGGGAAATAATTAATAGTTTTTTCACATCTACCTATAGGATAAATGTATTATTCCACTGTAATCTGTTGTCTGTTGGGGTCTAGGATGTGTCTTAAATATTTCTGCAAGCCAGTTTCACTACATACTCACTCAAAAGGATTGAATTGACTGAGGTAGCTTTTTATTTTTCTTTCACAGGAATGGATAAATGAAGTATATTCTTCATTTCAAATTTGCCCTGAGGATGTGTTCCATGCTTTATAAGAAAAATATAAAGAAATAAATATTGATCATAGACTAGCTACTGTCTTGTCCTAGCTTTATTAGTTGTAGATTTTTAATTTTGATCTAAGTATCTTTTACTCTTGTGTGTATCATTTGATTCTACTTTTAAAAGGGAAAGTAGCATATAATTTATCAGCTTTCTTGAATTTCAAATCTCCTATTCTTTAATGTAGCTTCCTTATCTGGCGATGACTTCTCCGTAACATTGAAATTTTTCATATCTGTATCACCAGTGTTTTTCAGGTTTCCTTGGACATCTTTTACTCAAAATCTTAGTGGCTGCTCATAATGTTAGCTATTTGTTTTTCATTTAACTACTTTTTTCTCATTTTTTCACATGATTTCCCTGATATTGCTTCATATACCAAATATTTTTCTCGTTGATTCTCTTTTTGTTTCTTCTTTCTTTATTAATATACTAAAATTTAAATCCTTGAAGACATGTTCTCAACTTTTAATTACATTCCCTCTTTAAAAAAATATGAATATAAGAACTGGGGTATAGGTCAGAGGTACAGGGGGGTGAGAGGGCTCACCAGAGACAGAGTGGGGAACAGAACAGGAAGACTGACTGAAATACACTGCTGAGGGGAGCAGCAAGTGAGGCAGAAGTTTGCTGTGCCATGTGGGTCACATCCTTGTCTAGGGATCAAATTTGTGCTGCAGTGGCTGTGGATGCTTCATAGTATAGTGCTTAACATGTGCCACCAGGAAGGCCCTCACATTCCCTCTTTGACAAGTTGTTCACATATATTTATTCTCCCTTCCCCCTTCATTACAAACTTCCTAATTAGTGATTACGTATTTTCCTCTCATTGACTTTATTGGCCAATTATATATGTACAGTAGCATTCTTTAGCTTACTGCTCGTGCTTTTGCCCTCAGCCTTATGAAAGGTCATGTCTTGTATTGGAGCTGTCCCTTCCCCAGAGCCTATAAAATTAAAAGGCACAAAGGCACAACCACCTTTCTTATTCCAAGGAAAAAAGAGTGAGGAACAAGCTTGGGCTGTCATTCACCATTGAAGTTTTTGTGTTGATTGTCACACAAAATAGACTATCAGAAACTAACACAAAAATTGGTACCCTTAAGTGTTGATCCACTAAAACAAGAATTTACTATGTCTGACATATGTTGACAAAAACATATTAGAAACTGGAAAATGATTACCCACATTATACAGAAGTTCAAGAGAGTTGTACCATCAATTGTGATAATTTGGGAGGCACATAATATTTCCAGTGAAATTATGATTTTGACACATAGAGTTTGAAAAGTAAGTTATTTTGAATGTGAGTTACATTGAATGACTGCTACAAGCAAGAGATAAGCTCATAAAAAAAGAAGCAATGTTACTTCAAGAAAGGATAAGAAGAAAATTAAGAGTTTCAAGTATCTGAGACTTGGACAAAGGAAACACAATGGATTCTCTTCTCTAACAGTAGATAGAAAATTGAGAAATATTTTGAAACCCAAAAGCCTCAAATGATTTGGATGCATGCTAAAAGGAAAACAGAATTCATAAACATAGTTAATCATTTGTTAAATTCTCATATCAGGGCCTCCCTGGTGGCGCAGTGGGTTAAGCAACACACTATGAAGCAAACCACAGCCACTGCAGCACAATCGATCCCTGCTGCCGGCCAGGGAGGGGATCCACATGGTGCGGCAGACCTCTTCTGCTGTGCCCGCTGCTCCCCTCAGCAATGTACTTCTGTTGATCTGTCTGTTCTGCTCCCCACTCTCTGTGGTGAATCCTCTCTTCCCCATACCTCTGGCCTGTACCCCAGTGTTCGCATGCATAAATAAATAAATCTTTAAAAAAAAATTCTCAGATCAAATCATTTGTTACTACATGGCCTCTAGTAAATCTTTTTTTGCTGGGTAAAATAGCTGAGAAAAACATAAGCTAGGAGTGAGATTCAATGTGAATTAACTATATTGACAATTTCTGTAATTAATCTAAGAACAGTTTGTCTCAAGCATAGTGGTTTATGTAGACACTAAAATGTTGAACTAAGTGTATGAAATATTTAAAACATAAAACTGACCCTATTTTTTTAGAGATTTGTACTTTAAAAATACCTACTTGACTGTGTTAAAAGAATTCACAAGTACCGAATATGTAAAATGTACTTTTGACATCCAGTTTCTGTTGGAAAGAAAACGACAGAAAAATCCCTCATAAGTTGCCAAGGAGATTTGTCAAAAGGAAGTTTTTCCCAGGTCAGGCTTAGAATCATAGAGAACAATGAACTGCAGAATTTCTCCCTCAGGACAGACCAGAGACTAATAGAGAAACACACTTTACCATCAGGAAGGATCTGCAGTGTTTGTCCAGTTGAATTTCAGATATCTATGGATCTGTGATTGATTGCTGTTTGTCTCCTATTACTCTCTTTTCAAACAGTAATGCTTTATCCTGTATATTCCACCATTTTATGATGGATGTGTGAGCAGGAGTGCTACCATCTAGATATAGAGAAGAGATTATCACAAAATGATGGATTTTCAGTCTGATGTTATGATTGGATAAGACATTTTAGATGTCTTCCTTGAGGTATGTATTCTGTGCAGCAGGAAGGAAAATGTTTATGACTAAAAGATTTATGATTAAACAATTAATAATATTAATAGATTATTGCTCACAAATATTTACACTTCCTCCCACCAACCTCTACATTCTTTCCCTGCACTGGAAAGCATATTACTCCATTTTATTTTATTTTTTTTCATTTGCTATTAGACTTAATTTAGCCAAAAGAATATGAACAAACATGATGTTTAATAAACCAAAGAAAGGCATGGCAGGTGTAAAGTTGATCCTTCAGCCTAACATGAACTAGAAATGAACTATTAAATAACAAAAAGATAACTGAGCTAAGTTTAATGATCTTAATTGCTTTATTAAACAGTTCATGAATCAGGTAGCACTCTGTAGCATGGAGAAATGTGTTGCAAAAAATTTCTCAAAGTGATTTTAATATCCAGAAGAGGGTAGGACAATGTCATTTAGTCAAAGAAAAGAAGGGTTTCTTCAGGCAAAGTCACTTTCCCTTAGAGGAAGAGAGAGAGAGGTTTTATGATGCACATTTCCTTACTAGTACTGACCTTGAAATCTCAGATTGATTGATTGAAATTTCCACTTTTTGGAGAACCTGAAAATGCAAAGTTAAGAATTAAGTTTGAGGCCTCCTTGGTGGCGCAGTGGGTTGAGCTCAGCACTGTGAAGCATCTGCAGCACAGCAGCACAAGTTCGATCCCCGACCAGGGAGGGGACCTACTGGCACAGCAGATCTCTTCTGACTTTCCCACTGTTCCCCTCAGCAGCATATTTCAGTGGCTCTGCCTGTTCTGTTCCCCATTCTGTCTCCGGTGAATCTTTTCACCTCCCACAACTCTGATCCATACCCCAGCTTTTGTATACAAAAATAAATAAATCTTAAAAAAATAATTAAGTTTGGTGGGACTGGCATGAATGACTACATTTTGGGTCTTTTGTTTCAATTTTAAACAGAATTCCATTGCAAGTTTCTGAGATTTGAAGGTTGTGTATATTATAGCATAAAACATATCATGATAATAACTGTCAAACACATTTCTACTGTTTAGAAAATTTGTCTCTATTTTATTTCCTTTAGTCCAAGGTAAAAGTGAGGTGTTTACTTTCCTAGTCTTCACAGGAAAGGCATAGGCTTGTAAGATAGCCAGTGTCTACAATGAAATCTTTAAGAGATCAACATGAGGAAATAGATCACATGAACATGTGATTCATGGTTAGTTCAGGATGACAGTAAAGTCTTTTAGGGATTATGCTGAGTTAGAATGAGTGGCTTACTGCTCAGTGACTGATACAAAGAAAGGTTTTTGATTCTAGAAGATGTGACAGAGTGAGGTACCATGCTCCCTACCTCACTTAACTACAGGTGTAACTAAGCCTCCAAGCGAAGCTATATAACACAGAAACAGATGGGTTCTGGAGGAGATATGAGACTTGGGGAAGACACATGGAGAAGAAGGACTTGTATTCTTCTCAACTTTGACTTGTACCAGGTACTTGGTCACTTGGAGGAGACCTGTGGAGGAGAGACAAATAGACACATTTGAATTGTAACAGTGTGATATTCATACAAAGGAAAGGTTCCAGGTTCCCTACCCCACTCAAGGAAGGGTGGAGCTGAGCAGCTGAGGGTGGGGAGGGGGATAAGCTAGAAAAAGGTTTGGGAGAAGGAATGAGAGAAGGAAGAAGTGGAGAGAGATGAAGAAAGAATACTGGAGGAAGCACATGGAGCAGAAAGACATGTGAAGAAGCTGTGCTTGCATCTTGGCCTTGGACTTGTACTAGGGACTTGGGGGAAATGGAAAGTGACACCTGAAGCAAATGTGGGTAAGAGATGTATGAGATGGCTGACAATGGCAGATTTTATTTTGATTTTAATTTTGCCCTTTTTCTTTCAGACATGCCTGGCACATTCTGATGGTTCCCCATCAGAAAGTGCCTTTTCTTGTGGCAAGATTTTGAGACTCAGCTGTATGCTTTGGAACAACCCTGTTGCCTGGGCATTTACTGATGAGGGGATGGATAATTTTGGGTGCTTGACGTGGAAGCTATATTCTTTCTCTTCTTCTCTCTATTGCACACTCATTGTATTAAAGTTCTTTTCTACTGAAGTTTTTATGCACTAGAATATGTTTTGTCTTTATGTGGTTGGTGGCAGAACCCATTTAAAGTGGACAGATTGAGGGGTCCTGCCTCTTACCCTGTCAGTTAACAGAACAATAGAAAGCACCAATTCTAATCAATATTCAGTATATTATATTTTTTTCTACTTTACTTTCTAAAAATTAAACTATTACTGAAAATAACCCAATTCAACAGAAATTTGTCTAGCAGAAAATTGAAGCTATAGTTAAGTAAACTGTTATATTTGTATTCTTTATGTAAAGGTACCTCTTTCAGGCCTCCCCATTGGTACTAGGATTTAGTCTTTTCACTATGAAGCTGTCAGCAGCCACTGTAGCATAATTTCATGCTCCATTCAGCCAGGGAGCTAACTCATATAGTGAAGCAGACCACCTATTTTGCTTACTGCTCCCTTCAGCAGTGTCTTTCAGTCAACCTGCCTATTCTGTTCCTCACTCACTGTGTCTCTGGTGAATCCTCTCACCCTGCATACTGCTGGCCTGTACCTGAGTTCTTCTATTCATAAATAAATCTTTTAAAAAAACCCAAACAAACACACATGGGTGAAATGATGGTAGGAACTCCCTGGAGAATACAACTGATGTAAAATATAATTAAATAAATATAATTAAAAAAAAGATTTGCATGTAAGACCTGAAACCATAAAATACATAGAAGAATACTTATGCAAAACACTCCACAACACAAGGTTTAGAGATGTCTTTCTGATTTTCTAATAACAAGGAAACAAAAGAGAAAAAAAAAATAGAAAAAAGACAGGTACCTCTTTTCTCTGGTCAGGGGAAATCCTAAAACTGAATAGTCGGTTTGTGAAATGAACTTAGGACATGTAATCCTTAGACTTCCTACTTTTATACTGGACACATTTTACACAAATATACATTGTGGACCCTGATGGAGTACAGAGGAAATTTCCCCTCACACCATCTTGGTTCTTCTGGGACTTGATAGATGAGCAAACTAACATTGGAGAAATTAGTAAAAGAAAAGGCCAAAATTTAATAATATATGTAGGGAGAATTACATATTTACTTAAGGTAGGGCAGACCAAAGATATATAACTTTTATTTAAGGATTTGGACTTAAAGGAAAAAGAAGGGGAAGATTTCACGAGACAGACTGGAGTTGTAGGGAGAAAGAGTGAGTTCTTCTATTAACTCTGAGAGTAAAATGATGGTTTTCTCAGGGGGGAGAACATGTTTACTGATCAACTAACAGTTCAGTGATACTTGTTTAACTACCTAGGTCATAAACAAGAGAGCAATAATTACTTCTATAAAAAAGACAAAGAGCTCGTAGCTTCTACAGCATTCATCACTCTTCACTTAATCTGCATTATTTAAGTAATGGAAATAGATGTCTCAAGGTCCATAGGCTATCAGTTGACCTTTAACTCCCTTTACCCAGGAGACATTTATGGGAAGAGGTCTATTCTGGACATACTGACCCTTTTGGGGGAAACTGATTCCACACTTCAAACATACTCCATGATAAAAATTCCCAAGTACAGGAGAGGAAAGGAAAGAATTGCTGACCTTCGACTAAGGCTTTTCAGCATGTTATCTATTTTAATTCTCACCACAACCATATATTGACAGAAGTTATTATCTCAATAGTTCAAGTAATGTAACTGAGTTTCAATAAGTGAGTAACCTCTCCAGGTTTAAACAGCTTTATTAGATGGTAGAACTTTGGTAGGAACCCTTTTAGTTAGATTATTTCTGTTCAGCATACGGATGCCAGAACACATGACTTAAAGTGATACATTTCAATTTTTTCTTGCAACTCTGTATGTAGTCTTGGTAGTTCTTCCAGTGTGGATATGTTTGGTTCAGAAAACATTGAATCTTTTAGAAGAACTTACTCCTTAAACATTATCCATAGATAATTGAATACCTGAGGATGTGCAGATAATTTTCAGATATTTTTTCAGGATGGCCCTTATATACATCTTATAAGTAAGTATTTTAAACAAATTATTATTTGTCAGTAGAACCAAATTTTTCTATTTGGGCTTATAGTATTCTTTGTCATTAGAGCTATTTTAACCAAGTTTCAACCATAGAGCTAGATGCCTTTCGCAGATTTTTTTTTTTAGTTTAATGTTCACAATAACAAGATGCATACCTATGATCTCTAAGGGGAAAGGGGGTTCAAGCAATTTGACCATAATCCCATACTTACCTAAAAAATGGAACTAATATTTTAGCCCAATAGGATTACTCAGGGGTCTCCCTGGTGGCACAAGGGATTAAGTTGCAGCACTCTGAAGCTATTAGTAGCATAAATTCAATTTCCACACAGGGAGGTGACCCACATGGCGCAACAGACCTCTCCTTTCTGGCCCGCTGCTCCCCTCAGCAGTATATTTTACTCAGTCTATCTGTTCTGTCCCCCAGTTCTGTTTCTGGTGAATCCTCTTACTCCTCACACTGCTGGCCTGTACACAGTTCTTGCATGCATAAATAAATAAATCCTGAAAAAACAAGCCTCACTCAGATTTGAACTCAAATTTATTCTGTTTCAATTTGCATCAATCATTTTAGTGACTGGTGTTTTAATAGTTTTATCAATTACATTCACATCCACAATAATTTGAAGAGTCATAGTTTCTTGTTGATGTGCTATCATGGCCAAGAATAAAAACTTCTAGCTCAAATAAATTGCTGGTGCTGGTTTTACCCATTTGTAGATGGAAATTCCAAAATATTCTGTGGAGCACCCTTTATCTTCTCAAAGTCTTTTATACTTTACTTCTTTTTTTTTTTTTTAAAGATTTATTTATTTATGCATGCGAACACTGGGGTACAGGCCAGAGGTATGGGGAAGAGAGGATTCACCACAGAGAGTGGGGAGCAGAACAGACAGATCAACAGAAGTACATTGCTGAGGGGAGCAGCGGGCACAGCAGAAGAGGTCTGCCGCACCATGTGGATCCCCTCCCTGGCCGGCAGCAGGGATCGATTGTGCTGCAGTGGCTGTGGTTTGCTTCATAGTGTGTTGCTTAACCCACTGCACCATCAGGGAGGCCTTATACTTTACTTCTTTTACAAGTTTAAATATGAATGAGTGTCTTTCATCTGGATGTGAATTAAGTTCCAATAATAAGACATACTTGAGTGAATTCTGGAAAGTGAAGATAAAGGAGAATACTTTTTTCTGAGTGCTTGGCTATTGGAAGCAAATTTTGAAAACACTTTCAAAATGGCCCTGTCATTCTATATCCATTTCCACATGTCTAGGTTGAGTCTATTGTTACAGGCACCCAACCCTAATATAAAATGTGTTTCCCTCACTGGGTCCTCACCTGTGCACTCAGAAGACTTTTATAATAAATGCCAACTTTAGGCACACGTGACAAAAGTTATTAAAGGGTTTTTATTTTACAAAAGAAGGGGAATAAAATAGTAATAATACCAAGGGAAAGAAAGGGATACAAATCCGTAAATATCCTACCAGATCTTCTAAGCAATGGCGCATTGAGAGCTGGCTCCAAGTCAAGAGAGATGGCTCCAAAGGAAGAGAGAACCCAAGGCTCACCTCTCTGGTTTTATAGCCAGCCTGGCTGCTTAACTCCACCCTCAGTTCCCAGTGATCCACTCTTCAATAATCATATTATCGGATTTATGGTTCTGGAACACTGGTGGTCTGGAGTGGGCGTTGGAGTCCACACACCCATCTGTGTAATCCATTCAGGACTACCTTTCCCCCTAACACTATGAGTGGGGTGGGTGTTGGAAAAGAAATGGATATGCACTCTGTATCTCTGGTTGCCTATTCTCTGGTCTTCTATATTTGAGAAGCAATGGTGGTGGGGAGGGGGAAAGGAGGGCAATGGCTTCTTGCTTGATTTTCTCCAGCCATCTTCTCAGATGTAGCAACTTCTATAATGATAAAATTACTGCAGTAAATATACATAAAAGGCAAAATTCCAAGATAAATGTGTAGTGCTGTTAGAGGAAAGGATGTCTTGAATGGACTCCATTAACAGGTTTTATGAACTCCACCCCCACTCTAGACCAAAGAAATCCAAGACACCAAGAACCACAAATCCCATAATGTCATCATCACCAAAAGCTGAAATTCTGGGACTTGAGAGTGGAGTTAAGCAATCAGGTTTAGTATAAAATTAGGCCTTGGGGGTCTCTTGTTTTTTTCACCAGCTCTCAGTGGCTATAGAGATTCCAGCTCAGTGGAACTGATAGGATGCATTCATAATATTATCTCCCTCTCTTTTTCTCTGAGTTATTCATTTCTCATTTCCCTTTCTTTTGTAAATAAACCCTTTATTAATCTTTTTTGTATGTGCCTGCCGTTGATCCTCATTATAAATACCTTTAAGCACACAGGTGAGGACCCATAGTCATGCAACCCATTTTATATCAGGGTTGCCCTGTAACAATGTGATCTCATGTGTAGGAACAATCCATCTTTAATATATGCAAATATATGAGAATCCTTTCTTCAGAATACAGACTATGTTTATAATCATAGTCACTCAGAATGATGCTTTGAAAATTTTTATATTGGTCAGATAGTCTATTATATGCTATTTTGTTTCTTTTCTTTTTCAGTTGTGTTACAGAATATATATTATTTGAAATATTGTTACACAGTTTTATGGTGGTTGCTTCTGATTTTAGAGTATAAACTATTTTATATAATCTGTACTTTACTTTTGCATTTCATAATATTTTTATTGATTTGAATGGATTAACTAATATGTCCATCAGGAACTTCTTTACTATGGTTATTTTGTCAGATTAAATGTAGAATATTAGTGTTGCAATATCCAATCCAATTTTATAGGTCATTAAGCTGAGATTGAGAGTTTAACAGACTTTGTCATTTATTTGGTGTCAAATTGGGAACTAGGATCTCTGGCCAGAGCAGTTGAGTTCAATAGTCTTTATGCAATCCTATTCTGCTAAAGACAGGGAGAAAATTACAGATTAGAAAATGAGATTAGAAAAGTGGCACTTAGTTAGGGATGCATTCCAGAATCTCTGAGGTAAATTTCTTTTTCAAAATATATACAAGTTGGCATACTCCAGAGTAAGTGAATTGGGATCTCTGGAAGTTGAAATGTCTGGTGACACAGATGTGCACAGTCATGTAAAACTACTGAACTATAGATAAGGATACTGTGTGGTAAAGGTCAATGTGTAGAAATCACTCTGGAATGTTCTGGTTAAACTCTGGTCTCAAATCACATCTTTATTGCTGGAAATAGCATGTGACACCATTGACTGAATTCCATCTTGAAATTCTTCCCTATCTTGGTTTCTCAGACTTTCATCTGTTTTCCTTCCATTTCTTGACAGTTCAGACTCTCATGTGTGGGCTCTCTTTCTTCTAATAATCTCTCTTTTCTTCTACTGTGAATTGTTTTATTTATTTCACCTTCATCTTTCACCAGAGTGTAAATATTTTTTTCTTAAAGATTTTTTTTAAAGATTTATTTATACAAACAAGAGTTAGGGTACAGGCCAGAGTGGTGGGAAGTGAGCAGATTCACCAAAGACAGAGTGGGGAGTAGAATAGGCAGATTGACTGGAATACACTGCTGAGGGGAGCAGCAGGTGAGGCAGGGGAGATATGCTGCACCACGTGGGTCCCCTCCCTGGCTGGGGATACAAATCTTGCTGCTGTGCTACGGATGCTTCACAGAGTGGCGCTCAACCTGCTGCACCACCAGGGAGGCCTATATGTGCATAAATTTTAATTGTTGATGGACTTCTAGCATCTAGTGAGTATGATGTCATTTCTGGAGTCAGTGGATTTTGAGTATGGTCCTTAGGTTCACGATGGAAAAGGTTTGACCAGAGCTCCATTTTCAGCAGCATGTGGCAAGTTCCCCAGGTCAGTTTCTCCATGAGACAGAGACATGTGTTAGTTATTTAGAGAAAGGAATAGAAAAGCAAAGGACATTTGCATAGACACTAGAGGCATAAAGAGCTACCCCAAAAGGGGCAGCTTTGCTGAGAGAGGGCTGCAAGATTACAGGTGGTCAGCATTGAAAAGAGCTGACTCTCCTGAGGGAGGTCAGTGAAGAGAAGCCTCTGCATGGTACAGGTCATGGAAGGCAGGCAGGCTTCTTCTCTGGAAAAGGAGAAAATTGGTGAGCGGTAGTGTTATAGGGCAGGAAGAGGGGCACCCAAAAACCCCCAAACCTTCTCTCTCACTCAACAAATAGGTTCTGCCATCTGCTGTATCAAGACAAACATCTAAGACTGTTACAGGGCAATCTTAACATAAAATGGGTTTCCGTGACTGGGTCTTTACTTGCATACTTTGAAGACTTTTATAATAAGTCTCAACTTTAGGCACACATGACAGAAGTTATTAAATGGTTTTATTTTACCAAAGAAGGGGAATAAAATATAAATAACACAAATAAAGTAGAAATAATACAAATCTGTAAATATCCTACCAGATCTTCCGAGTTGGAACTCAATGGTATGTTGAGAGCTGGCTCTGAATCAAGGGAGATGGCTCCAAAGGATGAGCGAGCCCAAGGCTCACCTCTCTGGTTTTATAGCCAGCCTGGCTGCTTAACTTCACCCTCAGTTCCCAGTGATCCACTCTTCAATAATCATATTATCAGATTTATGGTTCTGGAATGCAGGTGGTCTGAAATGGGGGTTGGCGTCTATAAACCTATCTGTGTAATCCATTCAGGACTACCTTTCCCCCTAACACAACCAGTCAAGTTTCTTCTGCAACATGTGCTTCCTCCAGGTCTCCTTGCTTCTCTCCATCCTGCTTCCTTCTTCAGTCTTCTCTCCAGGATCTTCTTATTCCTATTTGGCTCCACCCTTTTTTGGGTGGGGCAGGGATCCTGGAACTTCCCCTTTTCCTAGGGACCACCCTGTTACAGTAGTACCTGTAGTCACAGATGGGTAGAAGGACTCCTGCCCTGTGCAAGTACAGATACTACACTGATAAGAGTCTTCTTCTCTTTGGGAGGGGCTCACTCCATGGAGTAGCTTGCTTGTTTTAGACTTTGAATAAACAGTCAAATTTGAAAGGGATCAGATTTCTACAATGGCACTCAATCTCCATATCTCCAACTTCAGTTCTGTGCTACTAACACCCCCTCATTGGGGTGATATCTGACAGTTGCTTGGGTCTTGAGCTTTGTAGTCTAGACATTGGAGTTAAGGATCTTATTTCCTATAGTTGGTATAATGGCTGTTAATCCCTTCTACCTCCACCTCCAGGTCTTGGCTTTGTGTGAGCAATGTTTTCGGGTTTTAGTGCTTCCTTTAGATTTTCTGTTTTTCCTCCATCAAGTAGAGAGTGAGAGTGCTGCTAAATCTCTTACAATGCATAGGATGGTCCCCACAACAAAGGATTATCTGGTCTAAAATGTCACCATGTTACAGGTCAGGGAGAGGGGCACCTGAAAGGTCACACAGGCCCCTCACCCTAACCCCTCACTCAAACCCCCACCTAGGTCTGCAGGGTAGCAGTTCCGAACCAAGATAAGATTATGACAGCAAGTCTCTCTTGATGTGGAACAGGATGACATGTGACTCATGTAACTCAATCCCAGTGGAATGTGGCCTGGGGACCCGAAAGGAACCTGGGGTTTTCATATGGATCACCACCAGTGGACAACTTCTTGCTGCCACAACCTTCCTGCCAGAAGAAACTTCAAAATTTACCACTCCAAGGTACCCTGCCTATAAAAACCCAACAGCCTGTAACCTGGGCATGACTTCCCCAACCCCCACTCTGGGGACAGGAGAACCTCACCTGGGAGCGCAATAAAGGTTCCTGCTGGTCAGAAGCTTGGGCCTGGCACTCTCTCGCTCCTCTTTTTCTCTCTCATATCCAGTCACACTGAAACCTTCAGCACCGTAGAACTTTTAAACTTGCCTTCTCTAAATGGGTTCTGCTATTTGCCCAATTAAGATAAACGTATAAGGCCTTTAATGGAAAGGAACTTTAATGCAATTAGTAAACAATGCAGAAAAGACAAAGAATATAGTTACTAAGTTAAGCATTTACAGTTACCCATTTTCTTGAGGGTAAAAGTTCAGTCAAATAGGATTGGCCCAAAGCCTGGTTCAAAGCCTGCCACAAGTCTAAAGGACCTTTTAGTGGAGCCCAATAGAAAAGGGTCAGAAAGGGTGAGACAAATCTGGGAGGAAAAGAGCAAAATTAAAATTAATATAAAAGCTGCCATAACAGGTTTCTTACCTACATCTGTTTTAACTAATCTAGGACTGTTACAGGGCAACCCTAATATAAAATGGGTTCCCCTCACTGGGTCTTCCACCCGCACGCTCAGAAGACTTTTAAAAAGTCCCAGTTCCAGGTACACATGACAAAAGTTATTAACAGGTTTTATTTTATGAAAGAAGGGGAATAAAATAGTAATAATACCAAGGGAAAAAGAGAGGGATACAAATCCACAAATACCCTACCAGATCTAAGCAATGGCACATTGAGAGCTGGCTCCGAGTCAAATGAGATGGCTCCAAAGGAAGAGAGATGTCTCCCAAAGGAAAGGGTCTGGCTCCTCAGTAAGAGAGCGAGCCCCAGGCTCACCTCTGGTTTTATAGCCAGCCTGGCTGCTTAACTCCACCCTCAGGTCCCAGTGATCCACTCTTCAATAATCATCTTATCGGATTTGTGGTTCTGGAACACTGATGGTCTGGAGTGGGGGTTGGAGTCCACCCACCCATAATCCATTCAGGACTACCTTTCCTCCTAACAGGACCAAAAAGCAAGTGCAGTTTCTTCACATGTCCCTCTGTTCCACGTGCTTTCTCTAGGTGCTCTCTATTCTGCATCTTTCTTCCTTCATTCCTTTTGTTTCTAATTTCTTTTTAAGCATCTTTTTATTTCTGCTCACTTCCACCCTACTTAGAATTGGACAGGGATTTTGGAACTTCCTCTTTTCCTGGGGACTACCCTGTTATAACCAGTGACCAAGCTGAAGCATATGTAATTAGAAGAGTATACTGTTGAGTGCTACAATTAATACAAAGTTAAGTCAGAAGTGATGGAGGATAAAGAATAGAGGAAAAATGTATACCATACAAGGAGGCAGGGGTAGAAGAGATTAGCATAAGCCATTAACAAAAACCCTTAGGGGTCAACACCCAGATCAGGAAGTGCAACACCCAGATAAGAACCTGATGACTTTAGGGAATGTCAAGAGCGCAGATTAAGGAATATGATATGAAAGCATAGATATGAAGATTAAGGAATAAACCATCCACCCACAGAGATGAACCACTCCTTACCAAAAGATGATAAAAATTTAATGTTGCCTCCACAATAGGGCAGCTGTCCTTATACCCACCTGTGACTATGCAGGTGTTTTTTTTTTTTTTTTTTTTTTTTTATCAACTCTGTCCTGCTTTTATCAACAGCCTTCCTGCCTGTGACCTGTATCATGCTGGGGCTTCCCTTTACTGACCTCCCTCATTGGAGGTAGATCTTCTCAAAGTCGCCACCCACAACCATGCAGGTCTCTCTCAGTAAACCTATCCCTTTTGGGCAGCTCTTCCTGCCCATTTGTTTCTATGTAATTGTCATGTACTCTTCTGTCCCTTTCCCTAATAAACCCACTCTGTAAAATAACTAACATCTCTGCCTTTTGGAGAAACTCACCTGGGGAACTTGCTGCATGCTGCTGGAGAAACCTTTCCCAGAATGAACCCAAGTGCTCTGCACTCTAAACCCACTGACTTCAAAAATGATATCAAGAAAAACAAACATTATGTGTGAGATGAGCTTCACATTTTTTATTTTACTTTATATTAATATTGCTTACATAATAACATAAAATAAAAATTATACAGTAGTACATATAATAATATTTATGTTAATAATAGAACAATAATTGCAAATACTTTCACCAATGAAGAATACATTTGAGGATAGTGATACCATAATTTCAGGTGTTCAGGCCTAGTTCTTCTAGCCAGGACTGGATCTCAGGCTGCAGTGGCAGTGCTGAATCCCAGCCACCAGGCTACCATGGGTTGGTGTCTTACGAAGCCGCAGAAGGAACTCCACAGATGCGCAGGCAAGAAGAAGCAATTTGTTTAGAGAAAGATAAAGTTCATTGAGGAGAAAAAGAATAGAAATAAAGTGGGACTCCCAGACCAGTGGAATCATACCAGGGAGGGGCAAGAGAGCCAAGTGGAGTCATGTCTCAGGGATTAAATGCCTTCTTCCCTAATTATTCTAAAGCTCCACCAGTCTCTTTTTGATTGGTTAGTTCTTGGTGTTTTCACTCACTGTCCTAATGTCTGTGCCAAGAAGTAATTTTCTATGTCCCAGCCCTTATCTTAGCACACTTTTCTTTATCATCTTTGTTCTGACTGCCCTTTTTTTTCCCTAGTCCTAGGGATGTTTGATTAATCCCTTTGGAATTTATTGCCCTTAGTTCTGATCCACCCTTATTCCTCTTGTCCTTATCTCTGAATCTTCTTTAGCTCTCTAGAGGTCCCCACTGGTAATGTCCCCAAAACTACCTAATTATCCCTAACTTGCTCTACTTTACCTAGGACTCGATAGTGATACAGGACAGGGAGAAGAGCACCCAAGAACCCCCAAACTTGCCCTCTCTGAATGGGTTCTGCCATTCTCCGCATTAAGCCAAAAATATAAGACCTTTAATGGAAAGGAACTTTAATATAATTAGGGTACAATACAGAAAGGACAAAGGATATAATTACTAAGTTAAGCATCCAAGGTTACCCATATCCTTGAGGGTAAAAGTCCAACAAAATAGGACTGGCCCAAAGAAAGGCCCAAAAACCTACCACAAGTCTAAAGGACCATTCAGTAGAGACCCATAGAAAAGGTTCTGAAAGCATCAGACAAATCCAGGAGGAAAAGAGCAAAATCAAAATCAAGATGAAAGCTGCCATTGTTAACCTTCCCATGGGTCTCTCATCCACATCTGTTCTAACCAGTACAAAACCATAAAGCAAGTCCCTCTGCTCCATGTGCCTCCTCCACCTCTCCTTGCTGCTTCGCATCCCACTTCCTTCTTCCTTCCTTCCTTCTGTTGTCTTGTCTCCTCTCTCTAGCCTCTTCTTATCCCTGCTCAGGTCCACCCACTTAGAGCAGAACTGGGATTCTGGAACTTCCCCTTTCCTGGGGACCACCCTGTTACAATAGGAGGTGTGTTCTTCTCATTCATATTGTATCTGAAACTTTAGAATAGTGAGCATTTTAGAACAGTTTGTTCAACTTTTAAGGTAGATATGAAAGTTTGAGATAATTAAATATGATTTTGGTTCCTTGAAATCTGTGCATCTAAAGGTTAAATAATGAATGAAATTAATATCAGCTTCATGCTTTTAAACTTTTTGATAGAAAGCAATAAACTCACTGAAAAATTCAGTTTTAATATTTGTAAAATGAACTTACTGCAGGAATCAACACACTGCATGTCTTCCAGGAATCAACCCTGAATTGTTCTCATTGCAATGCTAGGGAGTAGAGCAACACCGACAATGTGCTTAGAAACTAACTGTTTTCAAGAATACTTCAACCTTGGGTTTTCACATGATGTAAGAAATATTCTTGTGAACTTTGTGTTAGATGATAGATGCATGGTGATTAAATTATGATTGACCTGAATTCAGTAATGCTGTTTATCAAGCTCTACAGTAAGTGAACAGAGCTCTTTTAATTGAAATGGATTTTATTTCAATTTTATAATGCCTAACATAGAATGAAAGAGATGAGAAAAGTGAGAAGAAATTCCATTTCTCATTATCTCAGTGATTACCAGCTGCTAATGCTTTCCCTTACTAAATTAGATACTTTATTAAATAGATAAAAAAAGAAAAAAATAGCATGATAAAAATTTAAAATTATAAACAATGATTATTATT
Source organism: Galemys pyrenaicus (assembly GCA_019455555.1). Lineage (NCBI taxonomy): Eukaryota > Metazoa > Chordata > Mammalia > Eulipotyphla > Talpidae > Galemys > Galemys pyrenaicus. The sequence continues at coordinate 7,361,550 of JAGFMF010012279.1, forward strand.
AACTATAAAGTATCTATTTGGCTTCATATAAAAAAAGATTTAAGGCTTGGAACATTCTAAAATCTAAAAGGTCTTATCTCATGCTTAGCTAATTATTTTGACAGGGGTCTAACTGATGTGTGCTTTTCCATGCAAATGAGTTTTTGGAAAACAAAATGACTGCCATCTACATAAACACTCCATAACTAATTCTTATCTCCACAGAGAGATTAAGTAGTGAAAGTTAGCAATTAGAATTCAGTGACATTGTTTTTCTGTGCCATTGATTAGTGTACAGAATGTTCATCTAGTAGAAGGGTTATAAACAGTTCCACCAATTATTTCCCTTTTAAACCTCAGACTATATATGCCTGCATCTTTTTTTTTACCCCCCTGAACATCTTCCAACTATTTTGACATTATATCCTCTTTAAGTCACCAAGTAAAATTTCCAGTTTGGTTCTCTATTTTTTAATTACCATTTTTTTTCCTTCACTGTTTTTGTTTGTTTTTTCTCATGTACCCTTAACATAGATTATTGCCAATGTCTCAGTACTTGTTCTCAATTTTTTCTCAGAGATATCATGATTTTCCAAGCTAACTTATCTTAAAATCTTTATATATAATTCACATATCTAATTTTACATATTCAGTTACTTATTTTAAGTTTTTTTTAGTAATGCTTTGGTCCCTTTATTTTTTGTCCTGCTGCAGCACTCTATTACAAATGCTTAAAATCTGTGTCAAGAATTTCACTTCTTTACCTTAATATATCTATGCCTTCATTTTGAATCTATTTCATTCAACATTAAAAAAATAGAAACTCATTTCAGATCATATCTTCATTCAAAATTATAAGTTGATTCCATATTTCTCCAGATCATAAACCTCTCTATTTAAGGAATTTAGTAACATCTATAATCTTTCTAACTGGACCATCTTATTTGATTCTTAGTAGTTCCCCAAAAAACTCTTCAAAATTTACTTACAAAGTTATGCCTTTTCAATCCTGTTGCTAAAATTGGAATATATTTCTTTGTCCATTCGATTTAACTGATTATAATCTACCTTTCAAATCCGGGACAGGTTATACTTTATCATGAGATACTCCACTAGTAACACAGAGTATGGATTATATCTGTGATACTTTTCAGGTACATCACAAAGTCAGATGTAAGCTCTTAGGTTTCTGGTTTTTGTATTATTATAGTGATAACTTTGGAATATGTTTTTGCAAAGGAAGATAATTTTGTTTATTTTAACAAAAATATATTGTGTGATAAGCAATGGAGAATAGAGGACTTGTGTTAAAAAGAAACACCTCTTCAGGTGTTTGGGGGACATGGACATCATGCATTCAGGGAAGAGAATAGGATGCCATGATGTTCTCCTGGTGTATCTGGTGCTTTTACATCCATTCCTTTTTTCCATAAGGCAATCCGTTGCCATCTTAGGAATAACTATTTGGTTACAGTCCCATAGCTACTCTTCTCTCATGGAACTAATTATTTTTGTACTTACACCATGATTTATGGAGATTAACAACACTTACACATATCAGGAAATTCATATAGGAAAGAATATAATTGTAGCAAAAACCTAGCTTGTTTTTGTGATGGGTAATTTGATTGGACCATGGGGAAACCAGATATTTGATCAAATTTTATACTGAGTGTTTCTGTGAGGGTGTTTTTGGATGGTATTAGCATTTAAATAGCTCGAGTAAAGGCACTTGCCCTCCCTAATGTTAGTGGGCTTCATCTACTCAATTGAAGTACTGAAATACTGGCACAAAAAGACTGAACTTTCCCTGAGAGAGAATTTCTTCTACTTGACTAGCATAGAACTGAATATAGCATTGGTTTTCTCTTGCCTTCAGATTCAATCTGAAATATCATCTTTTCCTCAGTCTCATGTCATTGGTTGGAACTTATACAACCAGGTCCTCTGGTTCTCAGAGTTTTAGATGAAAACTGAAGCTAAACTATCATATTTTTGGGTTTCTAGTTTGTCCACTCACTGTACATCTTGGGGACTAGGCCATACCCATAGTTATATAATCCAATTTTTAAAAATCTCTTCATATGTGTGTGTTTGTATATATATGCTGTTGGTTCTTTTTCTCTGGAAAATCATGACTAATAATTTGTTTTCCCTGATTGCCTTTGCAGAGCTGAAATTTAATCTATGAATGGGTATAAACAGAAAAAAATAAAACAAACAGTATACTGGAAATACCCACTGGGCAGAAAGACTCTATCTAGAAAATTCAAAGTAGCTGCAAATTCTAATCTTGTTTTGTCACTTATTGGCTACTTGACCTTGAGTATAGATCATTAAAGGGTTCTGAATTTGAGTTTTTTAATGTGCAAATTAACATCTGCCTTGATTTTGTATAAAGAACATATTACATACACACTTTATTGACTGCTTCATATTAATAAATAGCTTATTGCTATTATTATTTTAATGAAGATATTACACTAAGCCATCACACTAAAGTCTTCTCAAGCTTCCAAATTGTTAAAAATGATGTCAAAATCATGAGAAACAACAAAATACTATTTATTATGGCTACTATAGAAGAAAAGTTGGTAAGATATTTCAAAGCCATGCATTCTAGCAGTAAGACAGATAAACATAGTATCTTAAATAGCATTAGACAAGTTCTGGATTATGCTGCAATATATTGCAAAGAGGAGGAAGCTCAACCAAACAACGTATGTTTTGTTTAAATTCTCACTGGAACTATAATTTAAACTAAATTTTGGTGCTTGGAGGAAAAAATATAAAACAAAAAGCAGTATGGTACTGTAAGTGTTCTTTTCTTACAATGAAATTGAAAAGTATTAATGCTTGCTAGTTTTAGTGTAATAATTACATGCACCAGATATTTTAAAATATCCACAAAGCAACATATGGCTTAGCTATTCAACTGCAGTGAAAATGTGGATTTTTAAGAATAAAAATGAGTTTGAAAAGCAGCAGGCAACAGTAACCTCAAATCCCCTATATAACCATAAAGTGGAGAAACCATCTGCACTGTGTGAAAGCTGATGACCTTGGATTAATTGTAGCAATGTCATTACCCAATTAGTTGAAGAAAGAAGGTACTTGGGAATTACAATTATAGATACATTAAAATTGTGTAATGCTTCTTTTCTTAAATATTTATTAAATCACATCTGTCTGATAATCATTATGATTTTTTTCTCACTTGAAGGAGATAGTTTGCTTGATAAAATGGTGAACTAGCCCTGAATAATTTAATTATGTTACTTGAGCATACTTCAAGTATGTCTGTCCTGAAAAAATAAAATAACATCTTTTTAATCTCCTGACTTCTCAAATGGCAATGCCTCCATTTGTTAGCATAATCTGTTAAAATATACTATTTTAATCAAAGAAAAATACATATACCAATGAAAAATTATGTAGTCATTTTATCTTTTCTTCTCTATATGTTCTAACATAGACATTTTGCTGGCCTCTTTGGAGTCATGTAAAAGAAGTTCACTTATAAGTCCTGAACAATACTTTGTTTTATTTTATTTTTTTTTATAAAAAACTTAAAATCCCTAGTGATCTTGGCCAAATTTGCCATGGTGGCCTTTGGTTAAATCTCAGTGCTATCATCATAAGGGCATGAGTTACATTCTGCCAGGGAGCTAACACATATATGGCACAGCAGACCTCTCCTGTCTCATCCACTACTTCCATTAGCAGCTTATTTTTGTATATCCACCTCTCCTCTTCCCCACTCTGTCTCTGGGGAATACTTTCACTCCCTTGCACCTTTCACCTACAACCCAGTTCTTTAGACAAATTTTTAGTGTAGATATCTATTCTTTCACTACTTATTTTTTTTTTAAAGATTTATTTATTTTTTATTTATGCATACAAGAGCTGGGGCACAGGCCAGAGTCCAGGGAGGTGAGAGGATTCACCAGGGACAGAGCGGGGAGCAGAGCAGGCAGACTGACTGAAACACACTGCTGAGGGCAGCAGCGGGCGAGGCAGGAGAGGTCTGCCTCGCATGTGGGTCCCCTCCCTGGCCGGCAGCAGGGATCGAACTTGTGCTGCAGTGGCTGCGGCTTGCTTCATAGTGCATTGCTTAACCCACTGCGCCACCAGGGAGGCCCCATTTCACTACTTATTTTTAAGTTGACAAACATATGATTTGAACATAAAATTTCATATTGGAGAAAAAAGTATGTTTGTGAAATTTGTGGATACAATTGTATTAATATGAATGAATACACTAATAATACTATAAGCAAATAAGTACACTTATCAATTATTTTCTAATTGGGAAGAAAATAGTAAAATTAGAATTAAAAATCTTATGACTAACATCACACACCAAAATTGCATGGCAGTTACCATTATATTGCTTTTATAATTTTTATAAAAGTGTTTTAGCTTCATGTTGTTAGAAGAGACAAATGATTGACAGTCATTGTTTAATGTTCACATTTGATCCTAATCTGTGATTACTTTAGTTGAAGAGCAAGAGTTGTTTTTATACAGAACATTTCATTGATTTATCCAATCAAAAATATTCAGTCTCTATTATTTAAGTCATAGCTTTATGTATTGGAGGTGTATCTAAAAACAACACAGAGAAGAAGATGCAAGAGAAACAAAGAAAGATCAGCATACCAGAAGGCAAAGAAATATTTTTAAGAAAGAGGAAGTGATAAATTTGTCAAGTGTTAATGCTGGTTAAGATAAGATATAGGGATTGATTGTGGGACTTAACAGAGTAGAGGTTATTGGTATATTGATGCTGGGGAAGTAATTATAGCAAATGATGACTAAAGAGAGGTCAAGAAAGAATCAAATAATGAGAAGCAGAAACAATAAGTATTGAGAACTCCTTAAGATTTTATTGTGATGGGAATGCCTTAATTATTTTGAATTGCTATAACAACCATAGACTGGGTGTCCAATAAACAGAAATTTCACACAGAGAGGTAGAAGTACTAGACTGTAGACTAGATTATATGTAATCTGGTTCTGGTGAGACAAATTTTCCAAGTTGTATACTGTTTTTTGTTTTTGGTTTTGGTTTTTGTGTTCTTACAAAGAGGCAAGCAAACCTTTTGGTTTATTTTTATAAGGACACTATTTCATCATGGGGATACCACTTTCATGACTTGACTACTACCTAATGGCCTCCACTTTCAAATACCGTCACAGTTGAGGATTAGATTTCAACATAAGAATTTGGGGGAAAACACAGACTTTCCATTCATAGAAGTGCGCAAGTAAAGAAATGTAGAAGGTCATAAGATGAAGATGTAACTGGGAGGCTTATTTATGATCAGGAAAATAAATGATGCTAGGAAAAACTGAGGGATAGTCCCGGTCCACAGTTGTTAAGGGGTTGTTCAAAGAGTCCTGACATCCAAATGTACAAGGGAAATTATCAGGCTATCATTTAATAAGGTTAAAAACTAGACCCCTACTCCTTGCTCAGCAGGAAGATTTGGTCTGCTATAACAGGTTAAGGGAAGTGATAAGGTTGCTATGGGAACCAGGCCTTAAGACTTATTTTTTTGACCATGAATGTGGAAACAGAGCCAGGACATATTCTGTATCAAAGGTTGATTCCCAAGACCAGATATCCTAGCAATATCTGGTCAAAACCAACTCCCTGTCATAGGGAGCATAGGGAGCACCAAATCTTTTTTTGTATACAGTCCTCCTCCATTTCAGTCCTGCTCCCTTGCAGGACATTTCAATAAATATACATTTTCTGTTTTCCACTCTGTCTCTGGTGAATTCTTCCACCCCTGTGTCTCTAACTTCACACCAATATTTCTCTCCACTACAGAAAATAATCACTCAGTTGTGCTCAAAGATCTCTGTTGAGAGAAAGATTCAAAGGGAACACATAGAGAAAGAAAGAACAGTAGAGGAGATACTACCAGTCAAAATCAGAATCACCTAAATCCTTTGTGCAAATGACTATCATATGGGCTAGCACAAAGCCACCAGGAGAGCAAATTCAAGGTACTTCTCAGCATTAACAGCAAGTAATAATATGTACAGGGCTTAGGAAGCTGAGAGAAAAGTGACTCAAAGCACTCAATATGCCATTCCAGCTCAAAAATCCACCATGAAGGCAAGATTAACAGCTGCTATTTTCCTTGAGGAGCCTGTTGCTAAAGCACTAAAGTAATAGTAGCAGCCTCTCCCCCTTGTCTCCTCTTACTCTTTGTTCCATACCAGGATATATCAGCCTTGCTCCTTCCTCCTCCTCATCTCCTCCCACCCCCACTTCAGAATTCTGCTTAATGGCATGATGAGAGTCATAGTCTGAAGTGTTGGTGACATGGAAGTGGAGATAGGAAAAATGACTCCCATTTCCACAGTCATAATCCATCCCTTGTAACAAAGGGAGGGTTTACAAGTTAATTTAAAAAGAGATGCAGATAGACTATTTATTTTTGTTATTTTTGTTATGGTCCAGAAATAATCATAAATACAATGATAACATGAAAACTCAAAATTATAGGGAAAAAAAATTCCTTGAATCTGCTTGCAATGTTACAGGGCAACCCTGAAATAAAATGGGTTGGCCTGACTAGGTCCTCACCCTGCACTCGAAAGGCACTTATAATAAGCACCAACTGCAGGCACACATGACAAAATTTAATAAAGTGTTTTATTTTACAAAAGAAGGGGAAATAAAGTTGTGAATAACATGAGAATAAAAGAGGTATACAAATCTGTAAATATCCTACCAGATTGTCCAAACTGGAACTCAATGGCACATTGAGAGCTGGTTTTGAATGAAGAGAGGAGCCCCCAAGGCCCACATGTCTGGTTTTATACTCAGGCTGACTGCTTAACTCCACTCTCAGTGATCTACTCTTTGATGATGACCTTATAGGATTTATAGATCTTGGATATTGTCGGTCTAGAGTGGGGGTTGGAGCCCATAAACCTATTTGTATAATCCCTTCAGGACTACTTTTCTCCCTAATAGTAAGAGCCATGTCATAAAACGGGATAATGCTGATTGCATCTAGAGCACAGATTAAAGTGTATGGTAACTAATATAGGTACACTGATTTGTTATTTTGTGTGTGGGAAAAAAATCTCTGATATCTTTTTTTTTTTTTTGGCAGAAATAAAAATAGTGACAATAATTGCATCATCTATTGTGTATAAATGAATGAATAAGTGATTAGATAAATAAATACTAAATTAGAGGTTGTATCAAAAATAATGTAATAGATAAAGATAATACATAAAGTACTATAAGATGGACTATGTATAAAGAGGTGATAAATATTAAGCAAGAATATTATCAATTGAATCAAAATGCACAATTTCCATGAACAAAATAGGATTTCTTTATGTAGAATCTGAAGCAACTGAAATTTCAAATGACTAGTGTATTAATCTATGACAAAGTTTACAAAACTGATTGACCCTGACTGTTTACAAGATCTCAAGGGCTTTTTTAAATAAATAAGGATAGTTTTGTACAATTTAATTGTTGTATATTTTATTACATTTTTTATTTGATTTGTTAAAACCAGTACTATCACTTCTATACTATTCAAGTCTCTAGACATTTCCCTGTAGTGAGTTAGAAATAAGACTAGATCACTGCAGTTAATTTTTAGTTGTCTCACAGGACAAGGTGAGACTTAAGACAAAGGTTTAAATTTTAAGCCTTCAGTTCACTTAATTTGCATTATAAATATGAATCAAGTTTTAGAGTATATTGTCCCTTGGAAAAATAAATATGTCAAATAATAATATAGAAATACAGAAAACTTTACTTAAATATTCTATCCCTATTCTGTGACCTTAAATTAATTACTTAATTCCTCTTAAATTACATCAGATTCATTACATTAAGTTATATAAAAATAACTATATAGCTTCATAGTATGCATGCAGATAATAAGTAGAAGCTTTTATGTGCACAACTATATCTGCAATTAGTTACTTTGGCTTATTGTCACTGAAGTAAAATTTACATTCTGTGAAATGGATAAATAATAAATATAAAATTAAATTTTATAAACTATATAGACTTAATAATATCACAAATTAAATATAGTATACTATCATTACTCTAGAAATTTATATCATGTATTTTTCCATTCATTAACTACTCACTTGTACAAACATTAATTTAGTTAATATAACCATATATTATTTTATTATAGATTATGGATTTATTACTAAATGATATTTAGGATACTTTTTCCCTTTGATGATTTCACTTTTTATATATAATAGTGTCCCTCTTTATCCTAATATTTTCCCCATTCTAAATTCTAGGTTATCTCTTATTAGTATAAGCACTTTAGTTTTCTTTTGATTAATATTTGTATAGTATGCATCTTCCTATTATTGACCTGTGTCCTATTTAAGATGAAGAACTTATTGACAAATCTTGCTTTTTCAATTTAATCTGGTATTTTCTGCTTTCTGTTTAAAACTTATTTAAACTGTTAAATTTATTAAACATTTTAAAAACATTTAAACTTAAAATCACTTTTGTGGTTACAGTCTATTCTACCATTCTATATTAATTTTTTTGCTACTATTTTCCATTGCTTCCCTTTATGCAACATGCAAATATTGTATTTAAGTTATCTTAATTCCTCTATTGCTTTTTAATTCAAGTTTTTTGTGTATTTAGTGGTATTCTATGGATTATACAATATCTACAATTTTGTGACGTTTATACACACACATAAATATGACAAGCTCTGTAATACAATACTTTAATTTAGTAACATTTTTTACAAAATAAAAGGAATAAATTAAGTTTAAAAAAAATATATATATTCATGTTTGTCCAATGTCTTATTTTGGTCCTTCATGTAAAGCTGATATTTCATTTTCATTTTGTGTCATTTGTTTTCACTTACATTTGTTTTGAGTCACAAAATGACTCAAAATTTTTGGTCATTTTTCTTAAGGAAGATTGTTTCAATAATGTACCTGCATTATCTTAAATTATTTTTCCAGTTTTGATGAATATTTAAGCCATATAATTCTTTATGTATATAAATACTTTCAATATATTATAGATTTCATGTTGTTGTCTTCTTTCTTTCTTATTTCTGATATAAATTTAGTCAGCATTATTATTAATGCTCACCTTTAATTAAAAGTCCCTATGTTATTAGTATTATTAATGTTCCCCCTTATAAAAACCCCTGTGTCATTAGTATCTGTCGAGATTTTTCACATATTTTGTCTTTTTTGATGTGACTGAATTAAGATACATTTGTATTTATAAAACTGGACTTCTCTGAGCTTCTTATATTTATGCTAATTTTTTTCATATTTATTCCTTTCTTTCTCCTCTTTCATATTCATAATTACATAGACATTTGGCTGAATATTTTTTCAGTTTTATTTCTTTGAATTAAATTTCCTTCTACTATGTTTTCTCTCTCACTTATATTTATCTATCACTCTTCCAAATTAAATAAATTGTAGTCTTTGAATTTTTTGAAGCTGAGTTTCTTGAGCTCTACACTGTGCATACAGTTAACCTCTGGGTACTTTACATACAATTTTTACATACAATTTCCTCTTGCATGGCATCTTTGTGATTTTTTTTTTTCTGTAAATTCCAATAGTCTAGCAGTCAAAACTTATATCTTGTGATGCCTTGAACTAATAAGTCTGTAATTTTTTTCAAATAATTTTTTGGGGGCCTCTTCTATGGCTCAGTGGGTTGAGTGCCTCACTGTGATACATCAGTGTCACAGCAATGCAAATTCCATCCCAGTACATAGAGGAAACCCACATGGCACAGCAGCTCTCTTCTGCCTTGCCTGCTGCTCCCCTCCGCAGTACATTTCAGTCAATCTGCCTGTTTTTCTCCCCACTCTGTCTCTGGTGAATCCTCTTATTTCCCATGCCTCTGGCCTGTACCCCAACTCTTGTATGCATAAATAAATAAATCTTTAAAGAATATACTTTTTTTTTTTTCAGTTCTCCATGACTATAAGGGAAAATAAATCTTTAAAAAATATAAATAGTTTCTTAGTTCTCCATGACTATATAAGAGAAGGGAAATTTTCTGTTTGATTTTGATATTTCTAAAAATAAGTCTCGTAAAATCTACTTCACCAATATTAGTCATTCCTTTTATTTTTTGATAATGAGTAGTAACATTATTATTTTTTAAAGATTTATTTATTTATGCATACAAGCATTGGGGGACAGGCCAGAGGTGTGGAGGGGTGAAAGGATTCACCACAGAGAGCGGGGAGCAGAAAGGGAAGATCAATGGAAGTACACTGCTGAGGGGAGCAGCGGGCACAGCAGGAGAGGTCTGCCGCACCATGTGGGTCCCCTCCCTGGCAGCAGGGATCGAACTTCGTGCTGCAGTGGCTGCGGTTTGTTTCATAGTGCGTTGCTTAACCCACTGCGCCACCAGGGAGGCCCCATGAGTAGTAACATTATTAACAAATGCTAAGATTTCATGACTAGATCTATAAACTAGTATACATTATATGGAAACATATATAGTATACATACTATATATAGTTTAAATATATAGTATACGATAATGGAAACACATTTTTAAAAGAATGAGGTGCTGTTTGAAATGTATTGAGGTACTTTAGATACTTTACATTGAATATGATAGGTAGATTAAGATAAATAAACTTTTAAAGTAAAATTTAGTTTACTAGTAAACATAAAGTCCTTGGTCAATACACTATTAAAAGGAACTATTGATTTATAATTGGATTGATTTATCATTCAAGCATTCATTTATAAAGTTAATGAATCATTTATAAAAATCCAAAAATAAGCATTTAAACAAACCAAGCATTACAATAAAAAGTAAATTTTATGAACTCAAAATTAACTTTGAATGGGTTTTCAAAATTAATTTCAAATTTTGTTTACTTCAATTTATTGTGATTCTAAATTACTTCTAGAGTTTTAGACTAAAGTTAGTTTGATATTCTGATTATTCCAGGGTTTTCATTTTAGCACTTTCTGATTGTCCTTTATTTCTGGACACCAAGATCTCCTTTCATGTCAACCAGAACTAGACTAGGTATAGTCTAGTCTAATTTCAGATTCCTTTTGTGTGTCATCCAAAGTAGATCTTTTTTTACTCTGAGCTGAACAAATTGGTATACATTCCTAACTTCACTGGAAGGATCAGTTGTAATTTTTTTTTTAATGTATAAAGTGAAGTTTTAAGGCTTAAAACAATACTTTACCATTTGTTGTTGAATGGGAATATTGAATGTGTTGTTCTAATCTTGCATATGTTGGTAGTACAGAATATTATGTCAACAATTATTTCCAGCTGAACTTAGAAATCTGAAAACCTCACAGCAAGCAAAGTTTACCCTACACTGCTGTGCAGTCCACACTTTACCCAAAGTTGCAAGTATGGATTACAACTTTTCTATCATTTTCACCTCTATGTTGTGTTTACTTTGCTATTTTAATAACCAAATTCCCACAAAACATCTAAAGGGCAGAAATTCAAAATACTTCAGAGCAAATGTATCTACATTTGTTTTTCACTAAGCAACTTTTAAAATACATCTGGAGTTTTGGAAGATTTGTCCTGTAAACCTACATTTTCTTCTGAGTTCAACTCTGCCACATGTTTTTATTTGAATCTGCTGTACTAAGTAGGCAGAAGAGTTCCTGGTAACTTCTGGTACAGTGTTAACATTTTATTGTTTAAATACTCACTTGTCTGAGTGTAGCAGACAAATTTCATTGCTGGTATTTTCTAGATCACACGTGCATTTAATTTAATTTATAAAGAGGATGAAATTGAAGAAGGCAAAAGGAGATAATTGGGGAGGTTTTCAGGGTCAGTGGATTGTAATGATAACATAAAAAATTCTGGATATTGGGTATATTCTATTTTTTACATGAAATTTAGTGAAGAAAACTAATAGAAAAAAGTTCAACTTGCTATTCAATAAACATATATTTCAGCTTTTATATGTGGAAGGAATTCTTCTAGTAGCTATTAAATGAAAATAGAACATCTCTTGAAATTCTTATAAATATTAATTTCTAATATAATTTAGAAATTTGAGCCATAAATTGAGAACAAAATTCCTTTACTTTTATTCTGACCAGACATACCCAAGAATCTCTTGCCCTGAGAAGCCAGCTGAAAATTCCCATTTACAGAGAAAAGCACCCAGACCACTTTAACCTTGTCAAAGATATGATTATGATTTGTGATAGAGTTTTTTCATGGACTTGATATATAGTAGTATATTTTTTAACTCATTTAATCTACTTTTCTTATGTTAGTTTTTAAATCTTTAAAGTTTTTTTTTTGTCTCTTAGAATTACAGCACAGAGATTTATAACATGTGAATTACAACATAGTACATATGCCTACATTTAGGGAATTTATTTCATTTCCCCTGAAACTAACTCTGCAGTAGGTAATCAGGGAAGAGTAAATTCCTAAATGAAATCCTTAAAGTCAGAACAGAAAGAAGTGGAGAATTTCTTTTAAATACCACTGACTCTAAAAATTACTAAAACAAAACAAAGAACCAAACAGATTAAAAATTCAATATTATCAATGAGGGGTACAAAAAATAAGTTTAAGAAACATCTGGACTATTTTTCTTCATGTATGTCAGAAACAATTCCTTTTCTTTATGAGCAAATACATTAGCTATGCAACCCATTACTTTCCCAATTTGAGCAGCTCACAAAAGATAAGGAGATGGAAATGGGTGGATAATCTCATTCACAGAAGAAATCCAGAATGTAACTCTTCTAATTTCACATAATATTTCATGAAAAGACACAACAGAAGAATCATAATCATATCATGGCCCTCTTTGGCATGTACATAAGCTGCAACGAATTGATTTTTCTACCATCAGTACAAGACTTCAAACAGATCATTTTATGGTGCAGATTTTATTAATGTTCTTTTTCAAATGAGAATTAAACAACAGTTGCTAGAAATGGATTATACACAGCAGGGGTTTTAAAGAAATACATGGTGATGTATTTGTATTTTCATACAAAACAAAACGGGAATCCAGAAGAGAAAAAAAGGGTTTGCAAAAAGTACTCAAAACTCTTATATTTAGGACTGTTTATAATCTTTTTTTTTTTGAATTGAAGTAACATTGGTTAACAACACTGTATATGATTTAGTGGGTATAATATCACAGTACTCAGATGTATGTTACTACATTACACCCATCAACATATCGACACACACCATCCATATAGCCCCCTCCACTCTTTGCCCTCCTGCCATTCCACCTCAGTTCTGTAGTCGGATTTCAAGGGTTTATTTTGAATTTATCTGTTTTCAATTAGTTTATGCTTGAAAGATTAGTGAAATTATTGTATATTTGTCTTTCTCTTTCAGACTTACTTTGCTTAGCATAATCTCTTCCAGTTCTATTCATGTAATTGCAAATTACAAATTTTCATCATTTTTTTATAGTTGAGTGTTATGCCATTGTGTATTTATATTGCTGCTTTATCCAGTCAATTGTCAATAGGCACTTAAGTTGTTCAATATGTTGACTATTGTAGATTAAGTTGAAACCATCACCAAAATGTTTATACTTTTTGAATTAGTGTTTATGTATTGTTAACACAGAAACCCAGGGGTAGAATTGCTATATCATATGGTAGATCCATTTTTTTTTTTTTTTTTTTTTTTTTTTTCNTTAACACAGAAACCCAGGGGTAGAATTGCTATATCATATGGTAGATCCATTTTTTTTTTTTTTTTTTTTTTTTTTTGCTCCCTGGCCTGGGGCAGGGATCAAACTCAAGCTGCAGTGACTGCAGTTGGCTTCATAGTGTGGTTCTTGACCCACTGCGCCACCAGGGAGGTCCAATATACTCTGTTTTAGCTGAAAGTGACCGAATAGGGATACTCCTTCATTCTTCTCAATCTTCCCCAAACCTGAAGTAACTCTTCTTCTTTTTTTTTTTTTAATTATGGGCAAACTGAACTGCTACATGCAAAAGAATGAAACTAGAATATTGCCTTTCACCATGCACAAAAATCAACTCAAAATGGATTAAGGACTTAGACTTAAGACCTGAAACCATAAAATTTTTTAAAAGATTTTTTTTATTTATTTACTTATGCATACAAAGCTGGGATGCAGGCCAGAGATGTGGAGGATGAAAGAATTCACCAGAGACAAGAGTGGGGAGCAGAACAGGCAGATAGACAGAACATTGCTGAGGGGAGCAGCAGGAGAGACAGAGGTCTGCTGACCAATGGGAGTAAGCTACATGGCTGGGGATCAAACTCTTACTGCAGTGACTGCTAATAGCTACATAGTGTTGTGACTTAACTCCTTGCACCACCAGGGAAAACTATGGTAGATCTATTTTTAAATTTGTAAACCATCCATACTGTTTTACACAGGGACTGGAACACTCTACATTTTCATCAAAAAAGGTACAATGATCCCTTTTCCCACATTCTCACTTGGTCCTTTTGATACAGGTCATTGTTTCTGGTCTTTCTGATATAGTTCATTGTAATGATGTGAGGTGGTATCTCAATGTGGTTTTAATTTGCATTCCTTAATAAGTTATAATGAACATTTTTTCATGTGTCTGTTGACTACTTGTTTGTTACTTAAGAACTGTGTCTATTTAGTTCTTCTTCTAATTTTGTTTATTGTTTTCTTTTTGTTGAGTTATATGAATTTTTTGTAGATCTTGGACATTAACCTTGTCAGATATAAGATGTGCAAATATCTTCTCTGATTCAATTGAGTGTCTTTATTTTAGTGACAGTTTCTTCTGTGCACAAGATTTTTAGCTTGATGTAGTTCCATTTGTTTATTTGTGCTTTTTTTTTTGGCTCTTGCTGTAGGAGCTCAGTACCCAAATACATTACTGAAGCCAATGTCATGTGATGTCTTCCCTATTTTCTTGTATGTGTTTTATACTTTCTGGTTTACATCTAGTCTTTAGTCCATTTTAATTTTGGTGGAAGTTATGAGGTAGTTGTCTAGTTTCACTCTTTTTCATAAGACAGGCCAGTTTCCCAATACTTTTTGTTGAAGAGATTTTCCTTTCTCCAATGTAAATTCTCAGCTCCTTATTCATAAATTAACTGTCCATATAAGAGAGAGTTTACTTCTGGGTACATAAGAACTGGTGGTGGGGAAGATACTAAAATATTATAATAATATCAGTAGACACAGGAAAATCAATCGGCAAGCATCAACACTTATTCATGATAAAATCTCTCAAAGATGGTAATGAAAGTAACCTATATCAATATAACAAAGGCTGTGAATGGTAGATACACAGCTAAGATACTCAACAATGCAAAACTGCTTCCTCTAAGATAACTCACAAGACAAGGCTATACAGTTTCACCACTTCTATTCAACATAGTATTTGAAGACTTAGCTAGAGAATATAGTTAAGAAAAAATATATAAGGATGCAGGTTGGAAAAGTAGTAAATTTTACATATTTTTTTCCTAAACTTTATGGAGTCTGGTGGTAAAACTGTCAAATGCCTATTTCATCCTAGTTACCATTTTTGTGTTCTTGAATTTTCATTTGATCTTTATAGTTTCCATTTCTCTCTTGGAGTAACCTATCTAATGTTGCATGTTGCTTATATTTTATTGTACAGTCTTTAACAAATTGTAGTTATTTTTTTCCCTCTGAAAAAATTCCAGCAACTATCACATACTAATCTGGTTCTGATGACTAAGTTGTTTCTTAAGAGTTGTATTTGTTTTTACTCGGTTTTAATGGTTGCATGCACTTTCACTGAAAGTTGGACAACTTTTATAGGACAATAACAAGTGAAGTACATAGATATTATGTCTAAAAATATTTTCCTTCTGTTAGGTCTCGAGTGCAAAGTGTGAGAAAACTTAATTTGGAGTTAGGTTTGACATTTATTGTTTCTATAGTTATCCTCAGTGTACCATAAATTTCAAATTTCTCCAGTGTTATCTTGTTTTTAGTGTGGGAGATGGTTTGCTAGAAGTTTTTGTTTTCTGATGATTGCTTTGTATTGTGCCTCAGAGAATATTTTTCTCCCACAAATTATTACTTTTTTACTCAACACTTGCTAGAAGAGGGAGAACTTCTGAGGTGTCCTAAAGAATTCTCTCTATCAGATATTTTGTGTCTTCAGTTCTTAGAAGTATGCACTAGTAATTTTCAATTTCTCTGGTCATTGTTGTGAATTTATCATGTATTTCTTCCCCCCAAATTTGAGATTTTGCCTTTTCTCGTATATTAGTGGGATGAGATTTCAATTGTATGTTATAAGCAATGATGTTTGTTACCCCTTCTTCCATAATAAAGGCTTTTGTTCTATGGAAGAGATAGGGAAAAGCATACGGACTGAAATTCTTTTTGTTGTTATAAGTATATATTCCCATTAACATGTCAAAACATTTCGTCTTATGCTCATAGTCCAAACTGTTACCCAATAATTACTGAACAAGATATAGAAATTTTATTTTATATATGATGAAGAATAGTCATATTTTCAATTGGCTTGTCCTCAACTACTAATAGGATTATTCATGTCCCTTCATTTCTACACATTCACTTTATAATTTCGAAGTTCTTGATATATCATTTTTAATAAGAATACCACAGTGAATTGATGCATGATTGTCTCTGAAAATTATGCATTAACTCTGATTATTATTATTAGTCATTATGACCTCATTGTACAGATGTAATGCCTAACAAAATCTTGTTATAGATTTGATATGAGGCTAATTATGCTGTTTTTAACATATTACTGTAAGATTCACCTCTTTTTTCTAGCACTAATTAAATGCTTTGTGGCAGCTTTCAGAAATAAAATATCTATCATGTTTTTATACACTTACATTTTTGCCTTGGGTAAAGAAAAAATAATTATACCCAAACAGTCTTTCTTTTTTTGGCATTTTGTAAATATAAAATTAAATTTCATTCAGTTCTTACCCATCTGGTAAGACTCCATATCTACTATCATTCAAGATGTAAGTAATTATTGTATTATTTATATTAATTTTTGAAGAAAATAAGCAAAAAGCAACTTACAATATTGTAAGACATGAAGTTGAGAAATATTTGACAACACTGTGGGATACAAATTGAACTCATTTTTTTTTTTTCTTTTCCAGAGACTAGATGTGGTCAGAAGTATGTTAAGTTCTGAGAAGGAGTTGTAACCAACCAAAAGACAGAATTATATCCAAATGGAAAGTAGAATAATAATATTTTCCACTGGGAAAAATAATTATTTTATATTTATTTTGTATTGTTGCTTCTCACCCAAAGAATCTTTTAGTCTGTTGGATCTTTTTGGATACTTGCTCTTATAACATTTCTTTTTCTCAACATTCTACCTATCTTCTCTTATATTCAATAGTTTTTCAATAACTGTTTTCCCCTAACTCATCATTTTTCCTATAATCTTCAGAGACTAATGAATATTACTAGTGTTGGAAGTGAAATTATAATTGTTCATCAAATATTTTTAAAAAATTAGACAATTATGTGAATTCTTTCAAATGAATTTTTTCGCTCATTAGTACTTATTACTTCTTATCTGTGTTATTTTCATAGTTACAAAGAAACCCCTATAATAATAATAGTAATTCCTCTATTCACAGTCTGTCTTTGAGAGTGCAAAATGACTCCAGGAACGGCACCTTTCGGAACTTTACTGAACAATCTGCAACACTACAATGAAATCTAAGACTTATTACTATGTCTAATTAATTCCTTAATTCATTCCTTAAATTAATTCCTTGGGACTAAGTTACACAAGTTTGGCACTGAGATTCTTTGTCTTTGGGGAAAGTTTTACTGGAGGAGTGAAACACTACTTAGCTTATCTCATAACAATAATAAAAATGTATTTAGATATAGAGATTCACTTGACTACCTCAATATTTAGAATAGATCTGGTGTACATGTTAGTTTTTCTTAGAAGCAAATTTGTTAAATTTAATAATTTTCAAATCCATCTTATTGAGAAATCTATTCTTTTTGTACCACATTTTCTATCAGTATGGGTTAGATTAGTGCTTTCAGATTCTTTATACATTGAGACTTCTATATGATATTAGAAAATAATATTATTAGAGTGAGGTCATATTAAATCAAAATTGCTCTTTCATATCTACTGAATTATATATGACATAATATAAGCATATTATGACAAATAATACTGTATAACTGGCATATTATTGAAGAATATGACACTTGATCATATTTCAAAATTATAGTACATACAGGTATGAGAAATACTTCACCAGACAATACTTAGTGCATTGTAATGTTCTATAAAACTTATTAAATAATGCTGCAACCTTTGAGAGGTCTGAATAACAGAGTGCTGATGGAGCTAACAGTTTTCGCTAAATAGCCAGTAATGCTATTGCATTTTTTCTGATTTATCCAATGCAGAAACTTGTATCTACCCTAAAAGTTTTACTAAATATTTTAAGTATGTATGAAATAATACATGCATGATAAGAGAAAAATTTAGAAATTATTCAAAAATCGTATGTCCACTTTTTTTGGACTTTGAACTTACTTGATAAAATATATTTTACAGTGATGCTTACACTGATGTTGATGATGAAAAATACATTGTGAGGTAGTCAGTTTGAAGGTAGAACACAGTTATTTTAGAAATCTTCAGAATCAGTAAGGGTTGGTTCAATATCTTGTTTTCTACCATTGAAGCAGAGCCAAATGCAAAGATCCTTCTGGAAGTCAATGGGAGTTCTGAACACAAGCCAGAACAATATGAGAAAAATGAAGGGAAATGAGAAATTGGCCTGAAGTCAACTGTTTAAAAAATGAAAGTAAAACTTTCTGATTTATTCCCCTAATGGTAGATAATTATATATTATATTTTAGATGGCTTTCAAAGAGCCTTATTTATTCATTAGTCAGTGCACTTTATAACCTTTGAATGAAATTAGAGTATTGAAGGACTTGTCTTTTGAATTCAATTAATTTTAGTGTGGGAAACACAGGTATTATTGAGAGAGTTTACCCACTGCCTTTCACAGAAGTTATATGGAAAGAAAGAGGAACATTAATCAAGGAAATGCATGAGCCAATTTCAATTTTCTATTACTATCTTAAAATATTTTCTATAATAGATATTAGGGAAAATATCTTTGCTATTACTAAACATTCCCTTTCTTAGCTTCATTTTTGCTTCAGAAATCTCTAACTTCCAGCTACCTACTACCTTTGCTGACTCAGCAACCAAAAAAAATCAAACAAAGCAGAACTTATTAACTATAGACATCTGCAAAAGCCAATAAAATAAATCAAATCAAATCAAACCACTGTGTTATATGCAGGAAAGGAAACACAGTTTAAAACTCAAATTCACTGCTACAGATATTTTAAAAATAGGGTAATTTGAAGGAGTAAAATGGGCAGGTAAAAATATAAAACATGGCTACTCGTGATATCAAGGGAATATGCTATTATGGGAAGAGCACAGTCTTCAAGATATAACAACAAAGACGTGGAACATTAACCTCCCTATCACATGGAGAAATCAAAATTGTCACAACAAAGACACTTAAAATGATGAAAAATAAGAAAGCCAAATCAAAGTGATAAAAGAGAACTCACAAAAGCTACTTAATGAGACACAATCTTTGAAAAAAAATTGATGATCTCAAAAATACAATTAATGAACAGAAGGTAGAAATTGAAGGTTTATGTAAGAAAGTGGCAGGTTTAAGATGTGAAGCATTCAATAAATTAAATTAAGAACTGAAGAGTCTCTTCAATAACTTCAGAGGAGGTTACTGAAGAAGAAGAAAGCAAATGAAAGATTGAATTAGTTGCCTTTCAGATAGTAATTCATAAGCACAAGTGGAAGAAGAAAAAGAACTAAGATGAGATTAAATATAAAGAAACATTTTGAAAACTATCACACTCCATTAGAAAAACAGTATAAGGTTAATGACCATCCCAGAAGGAGGGGTAGGGGGGAGATGAGGGACACAGAAAGCACATTACAAAGGTAGTAGTAACACAGGGAAATGCATCAAACCTCGGAAAGTTACTTATTATACAAATACATGAAGTTGAAAGAATGCCTACATTACTTAAATGTAATGAGACTAGATCAACACACAAAGAAGTGGAATGACCAAGAGTTTAAACCAAGAAAGTATATCGAAGGCAGTTAAGTGGGGGAAAGGTAACTTGTAAACATACTCCCATTAGGCCTCTATTATATTTTTCAGCAGAATATATGGAGGCAAGAAGAGAATGACTTATTCAAACTACTAAAATATTAAAATTGCTACCTAAGCATACTATATCCCACAAGGCCCTCTTAACCATGAGAGAAATAAAAACCTTTAGAAACAAACAAAAACTGAAGGACTTTACCATCACTATTCCACCACTGGTAATGTTGAAAAGATATCTATCAAAATCAAAGAGAAGAAAATCTTTAAAAAAATGTATATGAATAAAGAATAAACATATAGAAAAAGAAAACTAAAGATAAAATTGGCAATAGTGAAAATTTATATATCAACAATCTCATAAATCTAAATGAATTGACCTTATCAATCAAAAGACATAGTGAAAATAACCTAAATGTCCAATGACAGATGTGTGGATTAAGACATACACACAAAATATGGAATACTGCTACATACACATATGTGTGCACACACATGTGTGTTACTCTTGCCATTTACAATTGTATGTATAGAATTTAAGGAGATTATATTAGGCAAAGTAAGTCAAAGGAGAAACATAAATACCAGATAATTTTATTCATATGAAGACTATAAAGTAACAAAGCAAGGGAATGAATAAATGTAAATCAAAATGAATTCTGGCAACTTGATGATAGAACTGAGGTTACCAGAATGTGAGTGTGGAATTGGGGTGTAAAGGGCAGAAGGAACCCAGTGAACTCATGGTGAATTGATGGTGGCTGTCCTGTGCTAACACAAGTCTTACTAGGTGTGAATCTATATTCCTAGATCACAATAGTTTTACCTCAACAAAAAGTGATATGTTGAAAAAAAAAAAATGGGTGAGAACATAAAAAAAAATGCTAATTACATGCCAAATTAGAGTGGGACTTTTATTACAAAAGGAAAAAAAAAAAGACTATTAGGGAGTATTTGAATGATTTAGAACTATTTAGAAGCTATGTAACAGAAAATATTTTTCTTCATTTCAAAATGGATGGAAGATGCAGATAACATATTTGAGAGTTCCAGGGCTAGGACTGCAAATTCTTTAATATAAATAGCCCTATTTTGACTTTTATTTTTAATTATTTTTTTTAAGATTTATTTATTTCTGCATAGAAGAGCTGGGGTACAGGCCAGAAGTGTGGGGGCAGGGGGGTGAGAAGATCCACCAGATACAGAGAGGGGAGCAGAACAGGCAGATCGACTGAAATACACTGCAGAGGGGAGCAGCAGGCGAGGCAAGAGATGTCTGTTGCGCCATGTGGGTCACCTCCCTGGCCTGGGGCAGGGATCGAACTCATGCTGCAGTGGCTGTGGTTTGCTTTCAAGTGCATTGCTTTACCCACTGTGCCACCAAGGCGGGGCCCCTATTTTGACTTTTAAAGTAATTGTTGGCCTACAGAAATAAAGATTAAATTATATATTCACTATTTGGTAAATTAAATTAGTGGAAAGATAACAGTCAAATTGTGTACATTTATTTTTCTTAGAAAACTAACATGCTCACTACTGAAAATTTGAAAATAAATGTGGCTAAGATTAAAGAAGAAAGTTATATTTTCCTATAATTACCATTCTTAGAGTGAACCATAGTTAACATTTTAGCGTATTTCTTTCTGGTGTTTCTAACCATATTTTTACCTAGTTGAATGTGTTCTATCTGTATCTTTACACTTAATACATGTTGATAAAGTTTAATAAAATTGA
This sequence comes from Galemys pyrenaicus, assembly GCA_019455555.1. NCBI lineage: Eukaryota > Metazoa > Chordata > Mammalia > Eulipotyphla > Talpidae > Galemys > Galemys pyrenaicus. Next base: position 7,383,466 of record JAGFMF010012279.1, read on the forward strand.
CCAATTATCATAAGATTTTGATGCATTGTATGTATACCAACTATATATAATATAAAAGTGCTTATACAAATGGCATACTTCTCATTTGTTAATAATTATATAGATGTTGATTTCATTTCATATTGACAACTCCCTGAAAAATACAAAGCAGAATTAGCTCATTATTTCAAACCTGACTACCATGATGGTTGGGGTTAGGGCTCCCAAATAATTATTGTATATTTTTCCTTAAAATTATAAGATACTTCATCAATAGTTTAATTATAAAAGATCCCCAAATGGAATCCATATGGAACATACCTCAGAAACAATACAATGTCAGAGGTTCAAATATGGATTCATACTTTTGAATAGAAACAATAAAAGAAAAAAGAAAAAGGATTTTATACTAATCATTGGTTTCGAAAATCTATAAATCCTGACTGCATTGTGGTCTGTTTTAAAGACACCAATCAAATCCTAATAAAATGTTTCGAACAACATTTGCCAAAAAAGTTATTGACAGTTTTTAGGAGGCAATTCTACTCTTTGGTGACTAATGTTTTAAACATACATCCGAACCTTTTTCTTAACCCAAATGAAAATGAATATAACTTCAATTTTGAGAAAGGACAGAGTGAGGAAGAACTAATTAAACTTTGGACAGAAAACTCATAAAATTGTTGTTTCAAAGAAAATAAGCAGGTTATCCACATTTAGCACACATTTTCATATTAAAAGAAAGTGCTTTAAGGGAGCATACCATCTGTCAGGATGCCACAGAAGCAACTGATATGAACTTCAAGTGCTGAAAATAGCTGGGACTCAGCAATACGTTTTTTGTACTACTCTTGAATAATTAGTTGATAATATAGTTGTGTTGTGTTAAAATTATCTGTAGTCCTTAATGTTTTTAACAAAGGTACTGATTTGATTAAGACAATTAAGAAATTTAATTTATTACTGCTTTGTTCCCAAAAATGTCCTACCTGTCAGAAGCATACCTTTTAGCAAAAACTGCATTGAGAAATACTAATTGTTTAAGAACAAAAGGAAAAGATTATGTGAGGATAATAATAGAAAACATATAGTTCTTGATGTTTTTGTATTCAATTACCTATTTTATGTTTGACCATCAATAACTTTTTGTTGGTTGAATGAATAAATGTGTATTGATTTTTCAATTCTGTATGCCAAGAATTTCTAGAATTCTGAGTTGATAAACTTTGGTACTCTTTTTGATCTCCATTAGACTTTTTTTTTAAAATTTAAGAAAGACATATCTATGAGGGAACTAACTTAACTAACTTAAGAGAAATTCATTTGGACAAGATAATTGAAGGGAATGTGGAAGAAGAAGGCATGGAATAATAAACGTGGTTGCAGTAGTGAAATAACTACTGCAGATTTACTCAGAAGCAAACTGCTAAACAAATGCATTGCTCATATTTATATTGTTCTATTTTTCAAAATTAGTGGCATTTACAAAAATTTATCTGTGCGCTAAGCTCCTGGCACAATTCAGAATAATATAGTTTTTTACCTTAAAACATCTAAAAACTATGCAATCAATTTTATTCTAGGGATCTGTGTGTCTAAATATAATTTATGAGGTATTGAACATCAACAGTTTCTTTCTGATTATGCTAAAATGATGGCTACAGTGAATAATGTTTAGAGTAAAAACAAACATATTGCTCATTCTGTGCATCCACGTTGATTCTGTTGTTCATGGTGGTAGTGACACTAATACTGTTTCAGATGTAGAAAAAATACAACGCAGGAGATAAAAAAATCAAGTGAGCTATTCAGCTCTCCATTCCATAATGTACATTATAGAATCTTGCTTAAAAAATTGCTATATAAAACCACTACTATCTTTTTTTAACCTTGCCAATTTCACTGGCTTTCCCAGTAATAGTGTTTCCAAGAATGATTCTATATGGAGCAGTTTATGGAAATACCAAGTCAAAGGAGCTTATCATACTGAGAACTAGAAATAGTAGAATACAGTATGTGATTCTGTATATTTCATTTTTAAAAATCTGCTTTATTTAATTATGGCACCTCATAATAGTTCTGTTATCCTGTCTGATATGGATATAGGTGTCCTTCATATTTCTTTAAAGGTTCTGTATTTATTGTATAATGGGTAACATGATAATTTTTGTAAAATTGTAAGTTTCACCATGATTTTGAGATAGTCCAAGAGTAATTAATTACGGCACTTTACACTGTAAAACCTTAAAACCAAATTTATTAACTATTTAAAAATAAAATGTAAGATCTGGGGCTAAGGAGAGTAACATAGTGCTGAGTAACAGAAAATGAAGTAATATGGCTCTAACCTTGTGAACTACTCTCACATTTTCAGAATGACTGTTTTAATTTTATATTATATTTTGATGTATCCATGGGATGCGGAATTAAACAAAGAGAGATCTGGGGTTTTCAAGTAAAATATCTGCCTGAATTCTAACTCAAGTTTGACCACTAACTAGTGGGACTTTATGGAATTTGATTCACTCTGTGTGTCAGTTAGACATTTATACAATGAGAAAAATAGTATTTATCTCTTAATTTTCTTTGTGAATTTTTAAGGACATAATACTTATGAAGAATTGATATAATATCTCATTAAGAATAAGACATGAGTAAAGGTAGAACAATAGTCATTATTGTTGAGAGGGAAGGAAATAATAGAAAATTTGTAATGTACATTTATTCTTGAAGCATATTGTAAAACAGTAGGGTGTCCTGTCAGACCAGGGTTTCTGTGGTTCCATTTTTGCAAGACCAGTGATAACCTCTGCCAAGAAAGAGCAGTAATAAATGTCAGAAATGCATCAATTATCTTCTTCCTATTCAAGAAGCATGAATGAAAGCCCACATCTCTTAATGTATGTGTGAATTTCAACCATATTCGTGATTATGGAGTTTTCACACGCAGCCTAATGTAATGTTAAATGAGATTTATTTTGACTCAAACTTTGGAAGAGTATTACAGCTAAAGAAATAATAGATATTCTAACCTTTGAATCATTGTCCTTTGCCATGAGAGAAAGCATAAACTACAACCATTATTTCATTGTAATTCAATAGATTGAGTAAACAAAAGTTCATATCCTTTATATAACTGAAATTGTTCAAGGCACAGGAATAATATCTATCTTCAAGAAAATTGGAATCAAGTGAGGGATGCTGTCAGGTAAACATTATTAACAGATACTGTGAAATGTCAGTTCAGTTTATCTTGAGATAATCTAAAAAAGACATTATTATTTTTTAAAAAGCCTTAGCATTTTATTGGAAAAACATTTGAGATGCATTGGTAAAGGATGCTTAGTTCTCTATCAAAATGAATCAGTGGTCAAATGTAAAGTTAAAAAACAGTGTCTTTCTGTGTACAAAATAGTATGTTAAACATGACACTTTCAAAAATTCAGTCTGTTGAGGAAATGTATGAAAATACATCTTTTACTTATAAGGCAAAAAATTTAGCTTTAAAATATTGTAGCATCATTAATGTGTTATAGAAATAGGTAGAAGATGATTTTTCATATTTTACTGGTAGATGAGGTTGTGCTTAGTAGGATAGGTGACATTTTAATCTGTGTCTTCAAGGAAGAATGGAAGATCAAATAAGAGAAATAGAGCTATTATAAAGAGAGGACAGCAAGAATAAATGGCCAGAGGTATAACAGCACAGAATGAGCTAAAAATTATGGAATATAATGGCACTTTTTGCTCACTAGAATGGCTAAAATAGAAAAAAAATATATAGAGAGACAATAAGTACAGTAAGTGAGTAGGTAATCAACCCTCATATATTACTAGTAGAATTGTGAAATGATATAACCACTATGGAAAACAGTTTGCTAGTTCCCCAAATTATTGAACATGAGGTTACCACACCCTCTCACATTTCATAAATGATGAAAACAAATGTTCACCCAAAATCTTCCATGTACTTTTATGGCTAATTATTCATAATTAAAAACTAGCAGCATCTCCCAAATGCTTATTAATAGAATAGATTGAACATTACTTGATGATAAGAATGCATCTATTATTCAGATGTGTTCTTATGTGATTGAACATTGAAAATATTATGGTAAGTGAAATAAATCCAACACAGAAGACTGTGTCTTCTATGATTCCATTTATATAAATTGTCCAGAAAGCCAAATCCAGACAGAAAGTAGAACACTAGCTGCTAAGGGCATTAGATGGGCAGTGAGGGGGAATGGGATGACTATCAAAAAGTATGAGACTTATTTTCAAGATGGTGAAAATGTTCTAGAATTAGATCATGGTGATAGTTAAAAATCTGTGAATCACTGCATTTATACTTTAAAAGTTTAATTTTATGTTATGTGAATTCTCTCTCAACAAAGCTGTATAAAAATAGAGTATTGACTAGTATTGGAGAAGGAAGGCAATAGTCTATATTTTAAGACTCCTTGGAAAAGTTGATTAAATCAGTTTGTATAGATTCCATGCAGGTATCCTTTATTCACTTCTGCATCCAGTGAAGAAAAACTGCAGATTTTTCAAATGTGGTGTTAACACTAGTACACTACATTTTTTGAGATCTTCGAAATTGCTAAGCAATTTCAAATAAATGTTTTATATAAACTGACTCTTAATTCCATTAACAGGCACATGGGGTAGACTGAATTCTTATTCACAATTCACAGAGAGAGAAATTGAACATAGATGATTTGTAAGGATTACTAAATGTGGAAATATCAAGATATGAACTTACACTCTTAATACTTACACTCAATGTCTTTTGACAGGACCAGTGTTGAATTTTATGAAGAATGTCTGATTGTAGTGATTAGGGCTAAATTAAGGGAAAAAAGACTAGAGGCCAACTTTCTATTAAAATAGTACAATTGAAATTATATGAATTGACCCATTGCAATAGTAGTAGAAAAATATATAAAATAGTTGAATTTGGATCCAATATTTTTACAAAGGAAAACATTTATCTGAAGAGAAACATTATTCATGAAAGTAAATTTAACATGGACTGTAAAATAAGTCCAGATAACTCAATTGGTTTAACTTTGCTTTCTTCAAACACAGAATATTTCTAAAATCAGGACTTCTAGGGTATAAGTAAACTTAAAAAACAAAACAAAAACTATTAGTGGCTATTAAAGTAAACATATTTGCCATTAAATATTCATAGGTAAAGGAATGATACTATTTGAATGCTAAACTATTATAGTGCTCGGAGTAATTACAGATCCACCTATTTCTTTGCTACTCTATCCTCTGTGGGTTGTTTTAAATGCATTCCTTAGAAGGGTAGAAAGCTCATAAGCTTTAAACTATGACTTTGTAATGACACAAATGTTTTTTTCAGTCTTTAAAATGCTTTGGGGAACTCTTAAAATTCTATCACTGCCTGTTTGAAAAACCAATTTGGTACTAATTGTTAATGTGCTAGTTCATGCAGTAGCTTCATCTATAAATGCCCTTAAATAAACACGCTATAGAAACATCCAATCCAGTTGGATTGTGGAGAGACTCTAAAATTTTCCAGTCTTGGAGATATAAAGTATTAAGTCTTCTCAAATTTTATGTATGTGTTCTAGTTTCTAAGATGAGAAGATGGCATCCCTACAAAAAACTTCTTTGCATAAGAACTTAGTCCCAGTTACAATCACTATAGAGAAAACAATGAATTTTTTTATTATTAATGGAATATCTAACAAAAATAAGCAACACATTTGAATGGCCTTGTTAAAAAAGTGAGGAAAAAACACAGAACCTTGAACAGATTTTTAGTTTTATTTGAAAGCTTTACTTATTTTAAGACATAAATGCAATTTTGTCAATTCTCTATGATGTGGCAGTCTTTTAATTTTAACATTATCACTACGCATTGGACTTAGATTAACTTGAGTATTCTGTTGTCTATAGCTCTTACAATACCTGAACAAAGTCAATCTTAAAATCAAGAATCTTTGCCCTATCATCAATAGTCAGTTTCCATTATAACAGTCCATTCAAAAATACTAAGTTTAAATTTTACGGTGGGTATTTTTATTTTTTTTAAGATTTATTTCATTTATTTATGCATATAAAAACTGGGGTGTAGGACAGAGGTACAGGGGTAAGAGGATTAAACAGAGACAGAATGAGGAGCAGAAAAGGCACATCTCCTGAAATACACTGCTGCAGGGAGTAGCAGTGGAGACAGGAGAGGTCTGCTGTGCCATGTGAGTCAGCTCACTTTCTGGGGATTGAACTCTTGCTGCAGTGACTGTGGATGTTTCATAGTGCTGAGACTTAACCCTTTGCACCACCAGGGAGGCCTGTATGGTGGACACTGTAATAACCAGTGACTAAGTAGTTAAATGTGCAATGTTTATTCTGTTTCCCAACACTTAAGAGAGATATTTTAGCACATGTTTACATTGCTGCATTATAAGAATAATGAAGTTATGCAGATATTTTTGTGGGCATATTGAAAATATATTAACTCTGAGAAATGAGTTTAACTTAAAAGAGCAAGTGTTTTCTGGATATAATGAAATTGAGGTAAATTTTCAAAGTCATTCAACAGTTTAAAAAGATGTGTGAAAAAGAACAGAATAAGAGAAAGTATTTCTAAGTAGCTTGACTTATTTGCACACAAATTGAAAGAACATGGCAGTTTAAAAAGCACAAATAATTTGTAAAATATGATATACAAATATCTCAACTGTCAAAATGAAATTGACCTAGTGCTCAGATCACTCTCAGGTATAAATGTAGAATGAGAACACAACAGGTTTTACACAAAAACATTACAATATTATAGCTTTCAATTTATTATTCCTCACCTCTGGCTTATACTCCTGCTCTTGTATGCATAAATAAAAAATATTTTTTTAAAAAAGAATAATAGTTCTGATAAGCATTAGAAACTCACAGGATTGGTTTATGCTATTCATGCATTAATTTTAAATTAGGTGTACAACATGGAGAATTTTTTGACATTTTGAAAAGTACGTATGACTTTAATTGTTTAAATCATGGTTGCCATATTTTGTTATTTTCAAAATCAATACTAAGAATCTTTAGTTTTAATCTTCAGGCAAAAGTTGATTTGTATTTTTAATTTGAAAGGTGTGTGTACTCACATTCAATAAATGAAGAATTTTTGGAATAAAGTTTATATGTAATTTGATTTCCCTTTTAGTTAATTCTCTTTTGATTCTTTGATGCTAAGGTGTTTCAGAATCTTTTTCATTCTTGATTAATTCTGCTAGTACCCTTGCAGGACTCAGACATCTGTACTTCAGAAATATGTAATTGTCTCAACTTTCAGTTCAACCTTAAAAATGAATTTTCCTCTAAAAACACATGAGAAACCTTCCATTCATCAAAGCAGACCAAAAATGTTGATTAAGCAGACAGGAAGCAGAGAATGACCAAATTTAAAATACTTGGATTAGAAAGAGAGTGAGTACTGTCTCATTTTGCAGTCAACATTGAGGTTAACACAATACTACTTTGACAAAAGCATGTCAAAGATTGAGACTTTTTCATAAACATTTAGAAAAAAGAACTAGTAGCTTACAAGGTCTGGATAACATTAAACTTCTAGCAGAAGATCCAAACTGAATGAAAACTGATTTTTAACTATAAAGAATTAATTATAGTTCTGGGTCTCCCTGGTGGCACAAGGGGTTGATTGAGCTCAGCACTGTGGACCTTCTGCAGACACTGCATTGTGAGTTCAATCCCTGGCCAGGGAAGGGACCCATGTGGTGCAGCAGATCTCTCCTGCTTTGCCTGATACTCCCCTCAACAGTGTATTTCAGTTGATATGCCTGCTCTGCTCCCCACTCTGTCTCTGGTGAATCATTTTACCATCCTCATCTCTGGCTTGTACTCCTGCTCTTGTATGCATAAATAAAAAATATTTTTTTAAAAAAAGAATATTAGTACTGATAAGCATTAGAAACTGGTAGTAATATTTCTTTAAATGGACTTTGTTTCTAGGTGTCCAACTTATTATGTTATCCCTGAAGTATAAAATTACCAAAGTAAATATTCATTGCCTTAGAGTTTTTACTAGAAAAACATTTTTAAAAAGAGAATAATAAATTGAAAGCTATAATATTGTAATGTTTTTGTGTAAAACCTGTTGTATTCTCATTCTACATTTATACCTGAGAGTGATCTGAGCACTAGGTCAATTTCATTTTGACAGTGAGAAAACAGAGAAGAAAAATCTGACTCATTTAGTATCTATGAAATCATCTGGCTGCTTAATTACTTAAGGTAATATATATATAATATTAAATTTATGCTCAAATAAATAAGAATGAAATGGACTATTCATATTCAAAATTCTGATCAATAACAAAAGATTTTCTTTGACCATTCAGATTTCAAAGCCAAAGATTTATTGAAATTATTCCCTTTTCCTCTTAGAACTTTCTTCAGATAGTCTCTAATTTGTATTATTTTTTCATTATTATATTTACTTATAGAAGATATCCATATTTCTATCATGAATATGCATCATATTAAGGGACTAAAATTTTGCATTTGGGATTATGCCACATGATAAAAATAAACATGAGGTGGACATATTAAAGAAATTAGAACATTCTTCATTTCTTTTTTCTTCTGGTTCTTCTCACTATGAATATTTAGGGGACGCTAAGAAATTATAAACTTTAATGTTCAAAAATGAAGAAAGCCAGAAGTTCAAAGAAGGAAATGGATCCAAATTTACCAATTATTTGATCTTGATCACCTATACCCTGCAATTTAAAAAAACAAGCATCAAGTGTGTATTAAAAGGTGAATGGTCTTGTATATGGTGATTAAGGTGTTTTTTTTTTTCTTGGAAAATTCACTTATATTTTTTAAGTATGATTATTTAGACTGAATTCTCTTCAGTTCTAGAGACATAATTGATGTAATCATATTAATTATATTATTGACTAAAAATCTTGAATTTTTGGTTTTGTTTCTTTTATTCAGAATTAGAAATTAGTATTAATTTCCTGTTTTTCTACTACATCCAGATACTTTGTACTGTTGATGTCTTTGTCTTGTGTTAAAATATATATTAGAAGCCACAAAAATGACAACTGAAATCACTACAAACTTAACTGAATTATTGTATTTAATTTCTGACATGAGGGTAATTGTTAAAAGGAGTATGAAAACATCTTTATCTTTCTCAATAGTTTGTGGTTCTTTTTGCATCTTGGTTTGATGTTGTCTGTCCTTAATACACAAGTTCAAAATAGTTCTGTTAGACAAAATAGGGCATTGGACATATTTTGATAGTATGTCCAATATAGAATAAAAACATAAGATATTTAAGAAATGAACAAAACTGTAATATAAATGCTTTGGCAAGAAAATTGCAGATCACAAACTAAGTGCAATAGTAAACTGCCTCCCCACTGTAAATCCTAAGATGGCCATTTTCTGGAGTATGTCTTGATATGCCGGAGCTCCAGTGGCGCAATCGGTTAGCGCGCGGTACTTATATGGAGTATGTCTTGATAACTCAAAAATAAGTTGAATCAATCCTTTAGGGAGGATAAAAAAATAAGGTACAAATGAAGGAAACTAATAGTAAAAAATGGTAAGATGATCAAAGTTTGTCTTTCTCTGTTTTTCTTCAGTTGTAACACCTTTCTGTTGTCTAGGTATATATATATATATATATACTTAGATACAACAAGTATTTTTATGTAGAAAAATAGTGATGAAATTTGTTGATATTTCACCACTGTACTTACTTCACTCCAGTAAATGGTCTTAAAAAGTTCATATATCCAAGTTACTCCAACTAAAGTTCATGATCAAATTATGCTGTAGAAAGTTAGGAATAGATGGGCTCCAAAGCAGGAACAGTTGCAGTAGTACTTCAAAGTTGTTGGTTTTCTAAATATCAGAATAAAATGCTAATTATATTATGTGTTCTTATGAATACAATTATGGATTACTGCTTTTAGTTCTCATTTTTTACTTGTAGAAATTGTAAAAGTATACTTGACTAAGAATGTTATATGTATATTGGTAATTACTTACTGCTTGAAATAAGATAAGTCAGAAATGGAAAACCAATTTCAGAGTAGCATTAGCTATGTATATTTCATCTTTAAACTATAGTTAATAATAATAATCAGAAATTCTCAATATTTTTCTTTTAATTGGAGAACTTTAGAAAGTAAAATTGATTTATTGGTTTGTGTTGGCATATTGATAGTTATTCCTATTTTATGAAATTTATATTTTATGTAGCTATGTTCAATTTCTCTTTTAGGAGAAATTACCTTTTAATTGCTGTTTTGCTTTAATTACATTGTTCAATAATTAATTGCTCTCTATTTCAAAGTATCTTTAATGGCTCAATAGTCATTTAGAAACCTACTAACATGTCAGTTAGCTTCTTTAAGCCTCATTTTCTTTATCTGAAATGGGTTAAAACTTTTTAAGCCTATGATAAATATTGGTGACAATGTATTATCATTTAGTCTTGTGCTAGTAATATAGGAACTTGTATAATAAATATGTATGTGAATATTATCATTAAAATGAAGTTATCATTCATATACCTTAGGAAAAATAATCTTTTTTACAAGTCTAAAGAGAAGTTGGAAAATAAAATATTTCATTTAGTTGTCTAATAGTTTTGATTTTTGATGTTAATTATAATACAATGGTGAATGTAATTAAGCATATTTTCTTCTTTGAGCAAAAGATTTATCAATTGACATTGGGTATAGTTTAAATTATTTTTTATAATTTTTCATTTTTTTAAGGACCATTTTTCTTCAGTAAGATAGATGACTTATCTGTCTGTTCTTATGCAGTGAATCTTCCCATTACCAACATATATTTCTGAGATAACAGAAATATATGTTAGATATTGGAACCAACAAAGAAGATGTGGAAAAATTGGTAAGATAGGAGTCTCCCATTAGTACAATACAGTGAGTAGTAGAATTTCAATAACAGAGAAGATGCCTGAGTTTATAAGTAGTCATGTCATTTAAACTATTTTTTAACAGAACATTGTCTTCTTTGCTGTTTTTCACAGTCCTTGGGTAATGAACATTCAAAGACAACCAGAGAGAAAAATCCTATAGCTCACGGCAATATATCAATATATTATTTTATCTGGGGTGTCTCCACATAGGCCCATTTAAATATGACACACCTGAGTATTATAACTGATGAATACTAAATAAGTAGAGTTTCTGAAGCAAAGGAATCTCCAAGAGATGTAACAAAAAGTAATAGCAGTTATTTCCCACTTTCCACCTACACAACATCTATTACAAGGAAAGGGAACCTCACTGAGGGCTTTTTAATGAACTGTCTCAGGAAAAAAAAATGTTTGATTCACAGTTACATAATAAAAAAGCTACAACAAAATATTCTGGGTTTCTTCTGTGCTCACATCACAAGATAATGCCATAAGGATGTAACTTTGAGACTCTTACTTGATATCATTGTCTCTTAATCTCAATGCTAAATTCAAGAACAATAAGAAAGAACATATTGAAGCAGTGACATATTTTCATTCATGTTTTAAAGTGATTCCATATTACCTTTGATAGCACATAATTTTTTCTTAGAAAATCAAAATAAAATAATGAAATAAGAGCATATAACAAATATCCAACTGCACAGAAAAACATGAAACTATATTCAGTCTTCTGAGCAGTTTGTACAGATTTCTATATAGTTTTATGTATAATGATATTAACAGATATTGAGAGATCAATGGAGCTTTCAGTGGCTTCTAACGAGCATTGTGGGAGCTATAAAGATATAGCACTAATTTTCCTGCATCTGTTTTGTTTTCTTCAAAGTATTCCAAGTCATATGATTTGTTAAAAAGTGTTCTTGCTTTAATTTGAAATTCGTATTTCCCAAGAGTGATGATAAATCTGCTTGCAGTATGTGCTAAAATATTTATTGTAGTGTTTATAAACTCCTTGCTATTTAATTAAATAAATAGTAACCTCAGTTTTGATTTTCAATTGTTTGTTTTCTTTCACTTTCAGTAATTTAATACCTTTCAATGGAAATGAAATATTCTTTCTTAAACAACTTACTAAATTATGTATAAATTTACTAATAAATTGTCTCCAAACAATATATACTTTTACTTTTTTTGTATTTTTAGGAAATTAAAGAATTGTAGATACAAAAAATAGATGTCATCAATAGAAAATAATTTAGGATAAAATCATGCTGTGTGGTCTTAGACTATTTACATTTTAAACATTTGACTTATGTTGTTTTTTAAAAAATGAAATCTTTTCTCAGCAACTTGTATATCGATATCTAATGCATAACAAATCATGAAATATTAATGAAACAGTTAAATTTCATTTAAAGCCTGTTTAAACTCACTATTTGTTATGGAATATAAACACATTTTTACAGTGCTAACTCAATATTACTATTACAACAGTAACTTTCAAGATTAAAAAAACATTGTTTTAAGTATACGCCTTTAAATTGTTCATTATTCAATTATATTCCATATTGCGCGCGCGCGCGCGCGTGTGTGTGTGTGTGTGTGTGTGTTTTGAGGGCTGGTACTGAGACTTAGTATGTTTACGTTCTCATCTTTTTTTTTTTTTTGTCTTTCCAATTTCCTTAGGACTTCTATTCTCAAATTATTTCTCATGATAATTTGTATTTTTCAACATTCATTTCACATCATAAATATCTGCTTGTCACCTAATATCTTGTTCATTTCTTCCTCCTTCATGTTTGATGTCTATCAGTTATGTTCCTTAAATTGAACCCTTGCTTTGTTATTCCAGACACCTTCCAGAGCTCCTTCCACTCTGAGTATCAGGTTACATCTCCATTTGTTCCTGTTATTGTTCAATTTCATTTTTCTATATTTGATAGCTCTGTTTTGCAAATATTTTGTCCTCAGTGTCTTTGAAATGAGTTCTGCAGGCCTGAAACGCTAATCTAAATACTTCAGGCAACTTTTAAAACGGGTATATTGGGAAGGAGTCTATTAAGTAGACTTGAGAAATGACACAAACTCTGCCTTTACTTCAGTAACTGCTCACTCTGTGTTAATAAGATAACCATTAGTTGCATGTGGATATTGACAACTTGAAATCAAAAAAAAGGAAAGAATAAACTGAAAAACTACAAATGTAAATACAGTTGAACCAAATTAAATAAAAAATAACTGAATTCAGATGTGTCATGAGTATAAATTGCATACTGGATTTTGAATATTTAATATGAGACAAAGAGTTGAAATATCTCATTAATAACTTTTTTATTAAATGTATATTTAAATAACAATGTTTTAGGTATTTTGGATAAATTATTTTTTCTTTTGTAATTTTCCATTTTTAAATGTGATATGTAGAATTTTTTATTAAGGGAGATATAATTTTACTTTTCTGTAGAAAGTATGATTATTTGTATCTAAAATTTTTCTACACATTAAATTTCATATTCCTATATACTTTAATATAAGTAATTTGTGTGTGTGTATAACTCTGTCCTAACATAATTGTCTTGATTAAATGATTCATACAGAAAGTTTCTGAATTTCAACTACATTAGTGAAAGCTAACATACAATTTAACATATAAAACCATATAAATTAACATGAATAATGCATAAAATAACTTTTGGGGTATTGCAAACAGATCCAGAGCCTACATATTTTATACAGAGACAGTTTTTCTGATAACTAAATTTAGTAAAATTATTGTTCTATATTAGCAAAATTATTTCTGAGACTGATTTTACTATAAATATATACAGAATGTATGATACTGAAAATTCTGATTGTTCTTGTTCCAAATAATTAGCTGATAAAAAATGGATAGTGGGGATTTAGAAATTATTCCTATTTTTAAAGGAAACCTTGCATATCTTTTTTAGTGTTTTGAATTATTGACCCATAGCAAATGAAATTCTTTAGCTTTTTATCATTAATGTTAACTAGAAAAATAAAATTGCCTATTCCAAATTTAACTATTCTAAGTGTAGAATGTTTTAACACATGTTTTATATTCTTATATGTGTATGTCTTATATGTGTGAAGAATATGATTAAGTATGCTGTTCTAGATAAGAGAAGTAAAAAGTAAGCTAGATATTTAAGCAATAGACCTAAGTTACCTTTTGGTGACTGATTGTTAGCTTAATATGAATAAGAAAACTTATTCCCAAATAGAGTATAGGAAAAAAAATTATCCAATGTAACAGAGAACTGAACATAGCTGTGCTATTACTCTTTAGCATACCATGAATTTCAGTTTGAGTTAAAAATTATGATTATCTTTCCTATGATCTATTAAGAATTATCATCTTGTTAATGTTGGCTTAGTGTGAAACTGAGCAAGACATATATGTTTATTGGGGAGCAGATTAAGATCAGAGATGCTTTGGTCTGCCACAACAAAATACCATATGTCTAGTGGTCTGAACAATATAAATTATTTTCTTACACTGCTGTAATCTAGAAGTCACATCACAAGATTCCAGTTCTTGTAAGAATGTTCTTTTCTCTTGTAGACAGTCACATCCTTGCTGTGCTTTCTCTATGTTCTCTCTATGTATATATAGAATGTGTGATCATTTCCACTTCTTATGAGGTCACAAGTCCTATTGCATAAAACCCCAATTCTTACAACTCTGTAACGTTAACAGCTCTGAAAAGTATGTTCAAATATAGTCACATTAAAGGTTAGGACTTTGACATATGGATTATGGTTAACACATTTCAGTCTATAGAAAATACCAGTACCATATACTTTATTTATTTTTTAATATGAACCATTCTTTTTAAAAAATGTTTTATTTATTTTGCATAGAAGAACTGGTGTGCAGGCCAGAGGTATGGGGGAGGGTGAGAGGATTCAGTAGAAACAGTAGGGAGTAGAACAGGCAGAGCCACTGAAATACACTGTTAAAGGGAACAGTGTGTCTTTATTGCTGTTATTGTTATTATTATTGTTCCTATTCCTTTCCTTGATCCTTATTTGGTTCCCTTATGTTCCTCCTAAGGGAGGAACCATCTGGTTCTTTTGCCTTCTGACTTACTTCACTGAGCATAATCCCTTCCAGATCCATCCATGTTCCTATGAATGAGTCTAGTTTTTCCTTTCTGATTGCTGAGTAGTATTCCATTGTGTATCTGTACCACAGCTTCCTGATCCACTCATCTGTTTTTGGGCATTTAGGTTGTTTCCAGGTATTACCTATTGTAAGGAGTGCTGCTATAAACATAGGGGTGCAGGTATTCTTTTGAATCAGAGACCAAAAATGAGGAGACAGGGACAGACTCGGGACACTTGGTGGGGAGGGGAGAGGGAGGGTTGAGGGAAGATGGGAGCACAAGGGACTGAGGTGAATGTGCACTGGTGAGATGGTGATGGGGAATACATGGGGATTACAATTGATGGCAAGTATATGTAAATTTTTAAAAAATTATATTAATAAAAAATAAATTAAAAAATAAAAAATAAATAATTAAAGGGAACAGGAGGAAAAGCAGCAGAAGTCTCCTGCATCATGTGGTTCAGCTCCTGGCTGGGGATTGAACTAAGGCTGCTGTGGTGGGCCGTTTCAGTGGTAATGCTGAGATTTTACTCAGGGAGGACCCACCATATCATTAATCAAACAAGTTATTATTGATTGATTTTTTTGATTATTATATTCAGCAAATACTATCAGAGTAGCTTTCCCACTTGCTAAAGTCTAGAAGGCATCAACATTGCAGTCCTTAGCACCTGTCTCACATTAATTTGAACAATTCAGCAACTCTTAAAATAGTTCAGAAATTTTTCACACAACTTTAAGTGTTAAATGTTCCTGACTCTGTTGTTCAAAGAGAAAACTTTATGCTAGAGTAGCAGGACCATGGATTTTTCCTGGAGTTGTTTTGCCTTGGAATAAATCTTTTCATTTTAGACAGTGTATCAAGCTAGATGTTTTCCATATGGCCATTAATTTATCAGTGCTTATACTACAATATATGTATAGTCTCTGCCTTTTTTTTTTTTTCTGTGCTCCATTTTCTACTTTGGAGGTATTGATAATACTGATAATAGTTCTCACTGACCAACTCAAAGGCGATATGCATGTTTTCAAAAAATGTAAATTGTCACTCAGTAAATATTTTTCAGTTTGTCGGAGACACCAACTTGAGTACAGTGTTCTCAGTATTATAGAATACATTGAAAACATCAAAATAATGGTTTTTGCTTATTTGTTTTTGTAACTTCCTAGATCTCCTTCTATTTTTATACACAATTATGCAATTTGGATAAAATGCAGCAAAGTTTGCATTTTCTTTAGGAAAAAAAATGTATATAGAATGTACCTTTTCCCAATATATAGAAATAGGATCTTTCATGAATTGGAAGTTTGCAGGCAATTTACTGAAAATATTAATGTACAATTCTATGAGCTTTATCAAACATAGACTAACAAATAATTACAAACATAATCAAGATAGAAAACAGTTTCTTCATCCCCAAAATTACCTTTTTTAACACACACACTTTATGTGTATGCCTATATAGAAATACATTAGAATTCCATTATACTAAATTCATTATTATATCTATTGAATATATTTTGGGTCAAATCATGTTCCTTAAAATTCAACCTCGACCCAAAATGTACATAAGATGATAAGACTAACATACTAACGTACACAGACATGCATACACACATATAAAATACACACACATATCATTTACAATTTTAGAGGTCCTAAGTTCAAAGTTTGTCCATCAAGATGCTGGCAGGGAAGTTTGCCCTGTTGGAAATTGTAGGAGAGAAACTTCATTTTGCTGTTTCCAGTTTATAGAGGCCAGTTGTGTTTCTTTAATTTATAGCCCCATTTTATCCTCTTCACTTAGCAATATACAGTTGTCCTTTTTTACATTAACCTCTCTCTGACTTTGTCTCTTTTGTCATCCACTGCAATTTTATAAGGTGTCTGCTGATTACAGGGGGTCCACCTGGATAATTGAGAATAATATCCCTATTTAAATGCCTTCAAATGAACCATATCTGCAAAATGGCTCTTGCTAAGTAAGGTAGAGTCCCTAAGTTCTAAGGAAGAGGAGAGGGAGATGTTTGGGACTACATTATTCTACATATTGCCACATAACTTATATGTGCTGGAGTTGTTAAGTATTTATGTCTTACTTCTTTAATATTTTCCTGGTTTATGATTCTGAATAACAGTCTGTAACTCTGATTTGAGAGTACAAATTGAATGCTCACCTTTTAGTCTTATCATCTTATGTACATTTTGGGTGGAGTTTCAATTTTAAGGAACATGATTTGACCCAAAGCATATTTCAGTAGATATAACAATGAACTTAGCTATAATGGAATTCTAATGTATTTACAAAGTGTGTAATTGTGTTTCAAACCATTTCAAGGAAGCAATGTAGCACACTAGAAATAACTTGGCACCAGAATAGAAATAAGCTATTAGTTACTTGGACTGTTATGAAGCAAGAATTTCTAATGCTGAATTTCCCTTTAAACATATCTTGTCCTTATTTAATATCAGGATATTTTCTCTTGTTTCATTTTGCTTAATTCTGTGGTAAACTCGTGGAGCCAAGACTTAGCTTCTGTTATTTTAAACAATGACAGTTTCTACTTCCCACAATGATATCCATAGAGGTCTGTTAGTATGCTTTCATTTAGAAAAGAAGTAAGTTTCCCTTATCCCTGAACTCATTGTGTCCATATAAAAAAGAATCTTAGAAGTTATTCTCAGGTTATATAAACACCAATAAAAAGTGTAATTTTATTTAGTTTATGCTTACTTAATTTTATGTCATTTTAAAGAAATCATGTTGTGACAGAATAAGAATTATGTTGTGACTATGACTATCACTTGTCTTTTCAAGTGATAATTTTAACTATTGTACCACTTGTAGGATGCTAAACATATTATAAGTTGGTAAACTGAGGTCACAACAGTATCGTACACTAGCCAATTGTTTTAAGTTGGCATATAAAAAAGGAGCAAGATACATATTCTCACTAATACCATTTTCATTTATTTTACATAAACATTCTTATATATAACCCATATTTTACTGGACCTTGTAAACTGACTTTCTATGTGAGGTAAAAGAGAAAGAAGAAATACCAGGTAACACTAAATGTGCGGATATTTTTGTCTAAATAAGTATTTTAACTAGGATCAGTTTTTGAAGTGTCTTTCCTTCTAGTGACTTTTACAATATAAGTTTGATTTGAAATATACAAACATGTATATGAATATTAGTTCTGGGATGCTCATTTAATTTGGTATATTTTGGGGATGATTTGAGATGATTCCAACTATAAGTTTTTTGGAAACTTTTTTTTTTTTATTATTATGATGTTTCTTGAGGTAACAGCTAACATTGGTGTATCTGCTTTGGATTATAAAAGCAAAGATCTATAAATGCATGTATTCACAAAAAGCCTACCAATTATTCTTGTTTCTTTGGACCCATCTCATCCTTTTCCAACCTTGTTACCATCCTCTTCTGTTTGTACCATGTTTGCAGTCAGATGTCAAGGGTTTAATTTTATCTGATCCTTTGTTTTGTTTCTCTATATTCCACATAATGAGACTGTTTGGTATTTAACTTTCTGACCTTTTTTTAAAAGGTTCATTTATTTATTCGTTCAGGAACTGGAACATGGGGGTGGGGAGGAAAGAGGATTCACCAGAGATAGAGAGAGAAGCAGAACAGGTGGATCCACTGAAACACACCACTGAGGAGAGCAGCCTGTGAGACAGGAGAGGTCTGTTGCAACATGTGGGTCACCTCCCTGGTTGGGGATCGAACTTGTGCTGCTCATAGCTTCATAGTGTTGTAACTTAACATCTTGTGCCACCAGGGAGGCTCTCTATGACTTATTTTGCTTAGCATTGTTCTCTCCACTAATATGTATGTAGTCTCAAATAACAAGAGTTTATCTACTTTTTTTTTTATAACTTAGTATTCCATTGTGTACATGTGTGTGAGTACATATACACACGTGGGGATTTTAGTCCTCAACCACTATTTTGTTGCTGCCAATGTCTTGTTATAGACTGATAATAGCTGTATTACATATTTAAATGAATATATATTATTATATTTTCCTGATATATTAATTCCTTAATAATTGTATCTTGTTATCTTGTCTAACTGGATATCTATTTTATGAGATATAAGTACTATTGTTCCTGACTTTTTCTGGGCCCCATTTGCTTGTAGAATTGCTTGTTTTGAATTTATGTTTATCTTTGGTGCTTGAGTGAGTCTCCTGGAGACAACAGAAAGTTGAATTTGCTTTTTGACACCACTAGCCACTCTATGCTTTTTGACTGATGAATTCAGTTTGTTTACATTTGGGTGATTAATGATACATGTGGATTTGTTATTGCCATTTTGTTTTTAATTTTCTGGTTTTATCTAACTCCTTGTTCATATTTTTGTGGATTTTTTTTTTCTTTGACTTAGGTAAGAAAGACTCTCAAAATGTATTATGGCTTGAGATCTGATGTGGACAAACTCCCTCAGCTTTTGTTTGCTTGCAAAGACTCTTATTTTTTTCCTCATATCTGAAAGAATCTTGTAGTATATAGTATTCTTGGCTAATGATCTTTCTCCTGCAGTATTTCAAATACATAGTTCCATTCTATCCTTGTCTATAAATTGCCATGGCTTATTTCATAATCTGGTGTTTGATATCAAAATCTATTTAGACCTTTTTTTGTCACTATTCTTTCTAAGGACATAGGACCATTAAGGCAAAAGTAAGAGCAGTGTGTATAGGAATATTTAAGCTAGAAAAAAAAGTGTATTTTAACAATAGGATTTCTTAATATTTATTTTCAAATAATGGAATTTAAAACATTGCATCAGTTGTAACTAATCATGTAGTTATCATTATTGGTGATGAGGATGTGGATTGTCTCTATGTTCACAAAAATATTATGACAGGCTACTGAAGATGTCTTATAATAATTTCACTTATGATTTTGATTACTTAATTTGATTATTTAAGTAGCTAAAATATGACAGTTTTCATAAATTGGAATGTTAAAAATTCCCACCATGTTATCACTCAAAAATTTGTCTATAGAAGCAACAAATGCTTCCTGAATCACTTTATATATCTTAAATAGGACACCATTTAAACTTTAAAATTAAACCTAAATTTCTCTATATTTGTGTGAGGCTCATTGCCATTTAATTTACATTAGTGACTTTTTCTATTCCATAAAGAATGTATCCAACGTATTTTGGTCATGTCTTGAACATATTCAGAATTAGTTTATTGTTTAGATGTTGCTTTAATAGCACATGAACTTCAAAATAAAGTATGAAATTATAACCAGTGCTGAAATATGTAGCAGTTATATTCTGTGACATCTTCACAAACTCTGTATTAATAAATTCAGAATCATCGCTCCTAGGTTAAAAATGTATATCCATCCATCCATCCATCTATCCATCCATCCATCATCTATAAATCACTTATCTATGATTGATTTTTTTTTTTTTTTTGGTCTGTCTGTCTTTCTATTTATCATCCATTGACTATCCTTAAACATACTTCTTTTATAGATTACAATCTTAAATAATGAAACAACTCATCTTGGTAGATTTTATATTCTTTATTTTACAAAAGAGAAAACCAAGATTCTCAAGTAAGTGACTTGCCTGATCGCCCTTCTCCCCCACTAACAGATGTCAGAGTTGTATTTTAACCCTATACAGCAGACCCAGAGGGAATACTTCCTGCACAACACTGCACTGCCCCCTGCTGTCTTCATGCTCTAATAGTGCTATAGGAGACCAAAGTAAGAAGACAGTGTTGCTTAGTCTGACCACAAATGGGAACCTAGAAACACATATAAAAAAATCAAATAATTCATTGTAACTACATTAATAACTTTAGAAAGGCTGACACAATTTCTCTGAGAGTAACTTTCCACAAAATGTCAGGATTTTATTAATATTTGCCTTTTTTATTGAAATTTTGAGACAACGAATATCAAATATCTTCATTGTATCAGGCACTATGTCCTTTATGTTCATTATTACATTTAATATTTGAGACAAAACTATGAAGCAAGTGTAGTTATTGTTCAGTTAGTAAAACAATTTCAAACAGGTTAAACAATTTTTCTAAGAATACCAAATCAGGTATCTGACATTCCAAAGCTTTGGTTTCTCTAGAACACCATAGCTCCCTAGAGAAAATACTTTATGATATACATCACTCATAATTAGATATTTGTGTTTGACTATATGACTAATTTGCTTGAATAAAATGTCTGTGAAATCTTAACCAAAGCTGTCTTGCCCAGTATTTTATCTTTGATTGCTAGCATAGTGCCTGGCACATCATTAATAAGCTTTAAATATTTGTTTATAAGATATATAAAATTAATGGATTAATGATATCTAGTTATAAAGATTGGCATCCTAAAGCTTTTAGATAGCTACATTATTTAGATCATTTTTTGACTATGTATATCCTGCCAAAATTGAAAACCCAAATTTTGTAATTAAAGGTTACTCAAGTTACTTTTAGGTTTTTAGCATATTTCTGTATGCACACAGGGTTCTCTTTTGAACCATTTCCTGCCATTACTATGCTCATTGATGACTTTCTTTATTCTACCTTCTAAGTCTACATTGTTGGCAAACCTCAGCCTGAACACTATGCCCATTCTTAAACAGCCATCTGCATGTGCCCAGGAAAAATAGCAAAGAACAGAAAAATCCCTGTCAAGCTCTTATCCTTTGCCAATTTCTTCATTCAACTTTACTCTGTACTATGAGTGCTAATATAAAGTGGGTATTCTGATAGTTTCACTGCTTCTCAATGGTTTGTATTTTAAAGAGTCAGGAATAACAGAGCCACAGAAAAAAAGAAAACAGCTAGAGCTGTCATTACAAACACTGCATAAAATATATTATTATTTAATATATGATGACAAAAACAATGCTTGACAGAATATGTTTTAATAGAGATATCTGTAAACATACATACATGTAATGCAGATTTAAGTTTGAATTTTGTTATGAATGTTTAGGTATATGTAGAGATGTTATAGAAAATGATTATAATAGCTTAAATTTGGAGATCTTGATGAACGAAAACCATAAAATACTTTCTACATAAGCAAAATGGTAGTAGTTTATAGCGAGACAATTTTAATTTTTGTATAGTATTATCCTTGTATTAATGTTTTAATCATAATTCATATAAGTACATGTATGTTAGCTATTCTTACAAATGTTATTTTCATCTTTGTAAAATGTTAAAGAAAAACATGTTTTCTAAGATGTTATTCTGTAAATAGTATGTTTTCATTTAAAATTCTGGCTGTATCTATTGAAAATAGAGTTTCATAGAATTAAAACCTCAGTAACTAGAAAAATACCTATTGAATGTGGGTTCAGTGGTCTTCAAATATGTCCTTTCAGGTATCCCTCAAGAAATCTGAAGGTACTGAGAGAGTAAGCAGAAAATCTTTTATCAGTTTACATTGGGGAATGTTTAAATAGCTTACCAGCTTAAAGATACATGAAAAAAGAAAAGACTTGATAATATTTTGTCTAGTCCATTTCCCTCAATACTAGAACAAACACTGGTAGAATGTTTAAGTACAAATTCTATATTTTCAAATTAACTGTGCTGCCATTATAGTACTTTTGTGTGAAATATCATGTACACATCGTGGATACTAACAATCTTCTGCTGAGATTTTAAACAGAGCTCTCCACCAATTTGATTCAAGTGAACTAAAATCTACACATCACTAAACTGGATTATTAATCTTGGATTTTTTTTTTCATCTTGTGTCATTACAATGCCTACACATATATTTTAATTGATGTTTCTATTTTTAAAGAAAGAGTATGTGCAAACAGTGGTTACCCAACTAGTATCCAATCCACATGAAATCTCCAGTCAGAGAAGACTTACTTCTTTACTGTTTTTGTTTTATTTATTTTCATAAAGAAGAGGAAATTTCAGCTTCTTTTTTCAGGGAAGCAATTGCATAGGAAACACTTGTGGATAGTCTTTCCAATACCTCAGCCATTCTTCCTTTTAGGATGTCCAGTGGCTTATCTGATATTTGAGTTTCACCTCAGTTGGTTTCCCCTTTCAACTACTTTGATTGGTATTAACATATTCTCATTGTTTTGTTCTCTGATCTTAAAAATTTACTCACCTTCTTTAATTCTTATTTTCTCATCAAAATCTCCATTTTGGACAGAGAAGTGGGTCCTAAGAGTTGTGTTATAACTAATTCTATTATCTCACCCCTAAGTCAGGTTTATGTGTCCCTAGAGATTTCAGTCCCACAGACTGGAGTTGACCCTATCAAATTTTCTATTCCAGCTCTAAAAGTAAAATTTGATATTGTATGTTGATTTCCATTGGGATTCTTGTTCTCTATTATTGAGTAGAGCTTGAAAGGGAGAAGAGATGATTTTGTGTTCAAAGTACAAACATCATTGAATATCTCATTTACTAAATGCATAAGAATTTAGATTCTTAAAAGCATCTTATATAAATTAATGTATTTATTTTCCACAGCAGAAATATGAAGCATGTAGGATAATTTTCCCATTTAACAGGAAAGAAAAAAAAAAAAGCCCAGAAACAGAAAACAGAGCAAAAAGAAGTAAGGTAACTTTCCTAGGGTATAGGATTAGTAAAAAGTAGAACAAAGATTCATACCCAGATAATCCAAATTCAGAATATATTAGACCTCATATTATTCTGCTTCTCTAATGTTATCTAATATTGCATAATTACCTCTAATTAACTAGAATTATTTTAAACTAGAAGTATAAAGATCTAGACTGCTTTTCCTAAATATACTCTATATTATCAACTTTTGTAATACTACATTTTTTTTTAATTTTTACAGACAAAACAAACTGACAGTTTACCGGGAAGGAAGTAATGAGTTTAGCACGGAATATATTTAATAAATGGGAAAATGGAAAAATTTCAGTTGAATTGCAAACTCTCGTATTAGAGACATGGGCTAGGTTTCCTTAATTATGAAATAAACATTTTGGCATCATCTTGCTAAAAGTGAAAGTAGATAAATTACATAAAATAGAAGGTTTATAACTTGTAATATTTATTTATTCATTTTACATCCACTGTCGCTCATGTTACCTAGGGTGGTTAGTTGTTATGACTTCCATTTTATAGAATTTAGGAAGTTCAAAAAAGCTAAGTAATGTGCACAAGCCAATAAGTATATGTTACTTCATTCTAATTGGGGGTCACATAAAGAAAATAGCGCAAAAGTTTTTGTGATATTAAAGTTTTATATTAAATTTTAAATAAATTGTTTTGTAACAGAAATGTTTTGACATAAAGAGGACTAGGAACTATATATGATAAAAACTATAACTATTATTATTATTATTATTATTAATGTTTTAAAGCATGGTATTTCTTCTTAAGTCATTCAGTCACATGAGCATATATTTTCTTTCTTTGAATCCTGAATTTAGCTTTCAAATTTGTTTTATCATTTATTTAGGGAAATACATTTAAATGTTTTTGCACAACAAATGCTGACAAATCCAATAGACTATTACAATAATATTACAACACTATTTAACAGTAGTTGAATTTTGTTGTAGTATGTGACAGATTATGGGTCTATTATATTTGTTTTTGTTTTGTTTTGTTTTACTAAAGAAATCCATTTGTTCATGTAGTTCAGCAGCAAAGATAGAGTGAATTTGGGGTTTGGTTGATCAGATGAGGATTTTGTGAAAGACCTAAAGTCTGTCCAGTATTATCTTCTACCTAAAGCTCATTTCTAAATGCTTTTAAGATAGCTAATAATAGCAATGGCAAATTTCCTTTTATTGTATCATAGGGGCTCCCAAGAAAAATATATGGTGTAAAAAGACTGGTTGATGAAATTAAAATTTGAATTTAGAGGTCTGTTCATGGTTGTTTTATAGATTTGGGTGTTTCTGTGTTGAGTGTGTTAATATAGGTGGCAACTATATCTTCTTGTTACAATATTCTGTTGATCATTATATAATGTCATTGTCACTTTTTGGCTAAATGTATAATTTATCAGATATGAGAATAGTAGTTCCTACTTTTTCTATGTTACCAAATGAAATACTTTGCCCCAACTTTTCACTTGTCTGTTTGTCTTTAGATCTGAAGTGAGATTCTTACCTGCATAATATTTATGGTCATGCTTGACATTCCTTGTCTTTTAATTAATGAGTTCAGACCCTTTGTGTTTAGGATGGTTGTTGGTACATGAGGCTATTTACTACCATTCTATCATTTGTTTTTCATAGTTTCATCTTTCTATTATTACTTTAGCATGTGGTTCTATCTGCTTATTTATTTGAATGGCTTCCTCGGTGGTATTTTCAGCTTCTTCATCTTTTCCTATGTGTCTCTATTTTAGATTTTTGATTTCTGGTTACCATGACGGTTGTATTGATCTCTCTATAACTATAATAATCCTTTTCTTGTTGGTGTTAACTCATTATCATTTGACTATAGTGTCTTTTTCAGTTTATTTTACTGATTTTTGTTGTCTCATATCATTCTATTTGCACCGTTGACTCTATGTTATTATTTCTCAACTTATTTGAGGTTTTTTTTTTTTTTAAAGATTTATTTATTTATGCATGCAAGCACTGGGGTATAGGCCAGAGATGTGTGTGGGGGTGTGAGAGGATTCACCACAGAAAGCGGGGAGCAGAACAGGCAGATCAACAGAAGTACACTGCTGAGGGGAGCAGCGGGCGAGGCAGGAGAGGTCTGCCTGCACCATGTGGGTCCCCTCCCTGGCGGGTGGCAGGGATCGAACTCGTGCTGCAGTGGCTGCGGTTTGCCTCATAGTGCGTTGCTTAACCCACTGCGCCAACAGGGAGGCCCTTATTCGAGGTTTTATACACTTTTGTGTTTTCTTTCATATAGAACTTCTTTCTATATTTCTTGTGAAGCAGGTCCAACAGTGTTATACTCAGCTTTTGTCTGGGAAATTATTTCTTAATCATATTTGAATAATATTTTTTGGTGGGTTAGACTATTCTTTGTTGACTGTTTTTGTCTTTCAGATGGTAAATATGTCATTTCACCTTCTTCTAACCTTTTGAGAAATCTGATGAGAGCTTGTTTGAATCCCTTTATCTGTTACATTATTTTTTTCCTTATGTGGCTTTAATGCTTTTTGATAATATAACAATGACGTCTTGGTGAATGTTGTTTTGCATTTAGAATTCTGGGTGTTCTTTTGGCTTCCTGGACATTCATGTTTAATTCTTTCTTTAGGTATAGGAACTTCTGAATTACTTTTACTTTGAATAGTGTATCTGTTTCCTTCTCTCTCGTCCCCTCCTAAAATACACAGTATCTTATGTTTCTCTTCAAAAAGGAGTCTCACTGATCCATTTGTATCTTCAATTTCCAGCAATATTTCTTCACTTAAGACATATCTGTTTCATGTATTTTTCACATTTATTCTCATTTAGTTCTATGTCTCGCTTGTTTGTTTGTTTATAATCTTCAGTGTTTTTAGTAAATAACTTCCATCATTCCTGGAACTCTTTTCTGAGATCCTGAGCTTTCTTTTCTATGTTTGATTGCACTTCTAGAACTTTACTGATCTATTTTATGATTGTCATTCTAAAATCTTCATCGGTTAGGTCCTAAAATTCTTTGTCCTTTATATTTGTCTTTGGACTTACATTCGCTCAGCTTTTCCAACTTGCATTTTGATGTTCTTTTCTACCTAAGCATTTGTGTTGGATTGTTTGCTTTTATCCTATTAGGATACTATGTTTTTAATGTTGTTTATTAATCTTTGTGTTTCTATGTCTAATTTGGTAGCAGTTTAGGGAGCAAAAGTATGTTGAAGTCCATAAAGTTAGCATCAGTCTTGATGGGGAATGAGGACTATATCAGAGAGATTTAAATGGTCTCTTTTCTCCTATCTACAAATTCAGTTTTGTTCACTGCCTCATGGAGTACAAATCTACTTCTGCCCATCCTTTCTGATCACCCATCAGGTAAGTCATAGGACCTCTGCTCCCCATACTGTCTGTAGTAGCAAGATTTGCCATGATGGAACCAAGGATCCAGAGCCCTGTGTGTGTATGTCTGCATTCCTTCTTTGTTGAAAAGATTCACTATGCAGAGTCTATATGCCATAATAACTGTCCAGTCACCAGTTTGCTTGGTTCACTGAAAAGGCTTCTGTCCAAGATGCAACTACCTTTGGCTCAGTTTGTTTCACCCACCAGTCTCCCTGTTGCTGTAAAAAACTAGTAAAATTTCCTGTCAACATTTTTTTTTCCCTCCATCAGGGAAAAGGTTCATCAAAACCTCTGTATTCTGCCATATTGTGGGTCTCATAACCTCTTGTATTTG
This sequence comes from Galemys pyrenaicus, assembly GCA_019455555.1. NCBI lineage: Eukaryota > Metazoa > Chordata > Mammalia > Eulipotyphla > Talpidae > Galemys > Galemys pyrenaicus. Next base: position 7,410,897 of record JAGFMF010012279.1, read on the forward strand.
CTTCCGACTGTTATTTATCAGAATGTCCTCCCTGAGCTTTACCACAACTACAGGTGACAGAGTTGTTGTTTTCTGCCAGGAAGCAGCTTGGCATCCTGGACTTCTAAACCACACTCTGCTTCTTTTCAGAGATTAAGGTTTGGCTCTTCACCTCAGGATGATTCACTATATAGCTTACCTGTAGGCTTGATGAGTACTCATGCAGTAGCTCAGTATATATAGTATTTATTTTATTATCCCATGCTTTTATTTTTATTCCAATACTAGATTATTTTAATTACCAATACTTTATAATGTCCTTTCAAGTCAGATAATATGATCCTTTTTTCTCAGAATTGCTTTGCCATCTATGTTTTTTTTTTTTTTTTTTTGAATGCTGAAGCCAAACTACATGGCTCTGCTGCATCACTAAATATTGGATAATCTTATTTATGATACCTCTATGGCTTTTACTTACTCTTTAAATTCAAATGGCATTTGAACTTTACTTAAGGATTGTTTTGAATATTTGAGCAATGTCTGGCAAAGAGTACCCAGTAAATTTAATTTGTCAACTTCATTTTAGATTTGAAGAAACTGAGATTTAGGGGAGATAAATTTCCCAAAGAGATCATCCTCTTATAATTAATTCATATTTCAGAGGTGCCTTATAATACATGCTACGTCCAACAGTGTAGGGTTTGATATTTGATATTTGGATGCTGACTATTTCATCCTCTTTGACATTACTTATTGTACTTTGTTTTTCCTATCAGTTTATTTTCAGTCTTTGGATGGACTATCATCCCATCACATAAACTTGGAAATCCTTCCCTTAATCTATAGACTATGAATAGCCATGAGAACATTCACAGTATTCTGTGGTACGTTTGAGAAAAGTATATATCTAATGCATTATAATTTTTTACACTTAATTTTACCAATAATGTAAGTAAGATATCAATATTATATCCATGTTAAAGCTGTGGAAACTTAGTTACAGATATAAGTAACTTGCTATCAGTCACATAACTTCTAACTTCCTGTATGCTTTAAATTCAGATCTTCAGAATCTGAGAAAAATAACTTAGCAACTGTAGTATAGATCTTCTCTGGAACACTAAATTATTTAAGAAGTATTGTGAGAATGTGTGAATCTATGATAATTTTTGACTGCCTTTTTGGATTCATACAGATTATATAACATGATCATCAATGTCAAAATACAGAGCAAGTTATTAAGTAGCAAGGAACATCAGCATTCCTGAGAAGTGCTGAAAAGCACAGAACAAACAGATATGCTAAATCTGCACAACACAAAGTAATAACTCAGCTAATGGGAAATATGAATACAAGAGCTAATATTGAATAATGGGTTTGGAAAAAGTTAGAAAAATGCTTCTCAGGAATTTTTTTTATGAATTCTGGTTAGATTTGAAGGGTTGATACAATGTTCAGCCAAATGTTCCTTCTTTGCTACTTAGTATGCAGCAGTTAGGGAATTATTAGTTTTCTTTGCTGATGCTTAAAACGTAGTTATTTTTTTTAAATTTATTATGTCAGAGCACCTTTCCGGAAAATAAATTTTTGAGAGCACTAACCTAATTAAAATATCTGGGTTCTACTTCTGTCTCTGATGTTTTCCTCCATTTTACTTTGCAACAAAATATGTTTTTGGAGGCATTAGTACACTCAACTCTTAATGAAATTGGAAATAATTATCAAGGTACCTAGAAATTTCAAGGCATATCTAGCATGCTGTTTCTTTAGATTCTTTAAAATAAACTTTTTTGATGTCTATATTTAAGAAATTTTGTTTTCTCTTTACCAGTCATTCATCATTTTTATTTTTGATGATATGTTGATTTTTCTCTGATTGACCCCATCTATTTTTTTTTCATTTTATCATTAAATAATGGAAAAACAGCAGTATTAGAATAGTACCATTTCTAGTTATGGGGAACTATAAGTGAAGCAAACCTTTTAACTGATTTTCTATATTTTTACTACAATTTAGCTAACTACCCAGCATTTTCTTAGGTTTCTACTTGCTTTGAGTATTCAATCTGTGCTTATAGTAGCTCTATGTAAATCATTTCATCAATGTTGGAGATGTAAACATGCAATTAAATAATAACAATAAGAGCTAGCCTTTACTGAGTACTTTTTGTTCTAGACAACTTTCTGAAAATATGCATGTGTTAATTATGTCTAATTATGTATTATTATGTCTATTTAAAAGTAATAAAATAATATGGCTCTTCATTTTTACCGAGTAGGCATACTCTCTCCTCTTATTAACCTTAGACTTTTCTACCAGATAAAGATATAGCATACATTTGGTTACATATTGATAAGAATAGAGAGATCTAATCTATATTTTAAGATTAAATGTTGAGTGAATATTTAATGAATATATTAAAAAGAAATAAAGGATGCAAAAGTAAGTTTCGGTCAAAATATAAGGATTTTTTTTTTCCTGGCAAATAACTTTAAACTTCTCTCTTTAGGAGGAAACCAACATATATATATATATATATATATATATATATATATAAACAACTTTCTAATCTTAGGGAGGGAAAGAGTTTATTGTAAGAAGAGTACAGAAATGGTTTAGAAAGGATTAGCCCAAAATAGAGTGACTACTTTAGATTTGTCTTATGTCAAGTTATAGCCCTTTCTTTCTTGTTTGCTTTATAAATTAGGAAACAGAAAATTTGTTTTAAATCCAACAAAATATATTATAGATTATTATTAATGAAGGATTTATAAAGTCTTAAAACATATCAATCTTGTGGGTGTCAATAATAACTGAAATAAATTTTTCTCTAAATTGAAAAATACTATAATGAAGATTATGTTTTTCTATTCTTTTAGAAAAAGAATATGGAGGAAACAGGATAGAGATAAAAAAAAAACAGTTGCAAGGGATTATAGTTGAAAATTTGTATCTTATGTTAAGAAAGGAAAACACAGCTAGAATGAGAATAGGTGTTTCAAATCTGGCTAGAAGCAGTGGAGATATAGAATAAATATACTTATTGATAAGATAAATAACTCTGACAATGATCAATTCATTGCCTCTTCAGCTGTGCAATTTCACCTTTGCCAGTGAAACAAACATAAAGCTTTGTAAAGAGAAACCTTGGATGAGGAAGAGGTTTTCTTTTCTTGGTTCTAATGTACAGAGCTCATATTATAGTACAGTACCTTCTGTCTCTGCAGTTCAAGGCAGCCAGCAGCACTTAGCAACAAACATCTTTCCCTGGCATCCCTTTGGTTTAGTTCACAAAACTTCTGAGAAATGCCATCTTGCTGTGTGTGGCTTCTCCAGACAGAACAGAGAGCAAGTTTCCAGCAAATTCCTCCCATGCAACACCATTTCATTTTCTTTTCTATTTAATTATTCATGGTCATGACTTCTCCAAGGAAGTCTAGATTTCAGTCCTAGTCTGGGTATGGAGACAGGCAAGATAGGTTCATACCTTGTCTGTTTTCTCTCGGTCATTATGATAATGACTGTCTTAGTAGCTCAGACTGCTCTCACTGAATACCATAGGCTGGGTAACTTAAACAACAGAAATGTATTTCTAGAAGTTCTGGAGAAGGTCACAGATCAGGGTCCCCAATGATCATTGGAGGGTAAACAACTTCGAGTGGAAAGAAGTTCTTCCATGGCTCATGGTACACAGATCTCATTCAGGTGGGTTGCACCCTCATGATCTCCACTTGCTAATTTCCTCCCAAAGACCCCACCTCATAATATTGTCACATTTGGATAAGATTTCAACTTATAAATTTTGAGGAGGAGACACAAATCTTCAGTTCATAATGGTGACCATTTTACATAATATGATGTGATAGTTTGTTATTATGCCATTTATTATGTTTGTTAATTCCCATGTTATTCACAATTTATGTTCTACTAGTCAGTCATTTGTTAATCCAATCTCTTGTTATAATAAATAGCACTTTATATTATTTTCCTGTTTAAATTATTGCACTTTTATCTTCTGACTGAACTCTGATTGAAGCTGTAACTAAATGGAAGAAAAGGTTAGCTGTCCGAAGAAATAAACAGTATATGTATAGAAAGAAAGATAGAGCTTTCCTATTTCTATATACTATAAAAGTTCAAGTAAATTTTTGCCTACTCTTTCGTTAGTGATACTAATTTTTTAAAGAAATATTTAGATTTTAAAAATTACTTGTATATGTGTTTAGTCTTTTAATTTGTATTACAGATTAAATGTCATTATTATAGTGTAACTAACTATAAAATGTTAGAAATCAAAAAACAGTGTTAAAATAACCAAATAAATAAACAGTATTTAGTAAGGATTTATTGTGCATCTGGAACAATTCACAAACGGGAAGCTTTCAAATTTAAAAATGATATGAATCTCTAGGGCATGACATTACAGGGTAACTTACTAAGTAAAAATGAAGATATTTACAATGATTTATTATTACAATGGGGGTTTTCAGAGAGTACAAGTCTGGTTAAAAATTATACTCATGTCATTTTGGGGAAGATTACTTAAGTTTATTTTACTTAGAAGCATTTACAAAAATTAACCAACCTTCAGCTTTGTTTTTGTTCATGAAATAAAGTAGATTTAATTTTACTTATGTGTTTTAAATGGCAATAATTATTGAGGAATTTTCAATCTGTTCTCCATTTTGTATTTAATTTAACAGTAACTCATTAATATAAAATATAACTTCAGAACTAACCAATCATACCCTTGCCTTAAAAATTGTTATAAAGTGAACAACTACTACTACTCCATACTTTTCTACATGACATATAAATGAATTGTTAAAGATATGTAATTTGAGTGTGGTTTCAATACATGTGTTTTTCAAATAGAGCTCAATATATAGCATTTTAAAGAAGGATTGATGTTTTATGGAATTATAATAATTTTTCATTGAGAGCTCTGTTTTAGTGCTTATTTTTGTTTTAGTGTGATAAATGAGGAAGGAATAAAGATAAGAATAGGTTTTCTTAAAAGGGGAGTCACTCACTGGGTCACCTTAGAAATATTGGGAATGGGAGAAAGAAAATGAGCCACAATGATTCCAAATTTTCAGTTTCACAACAAACTCTGCCTTAAGTAAACACCTTTCAAAACATTTCTTTCACTATGAATACTGAAATCCAGTGAAAATCAAACATTCATGAACAATAGCAATTTGATATAACTTGCATTTAAGTAATGATTGGGGATAGCAAGTTTCTTTGTAAAGAAACATAAACTGGATTTATTGTTTTGGATGCTCTCTAACCTTAAGCACTTCAACTTCTACCACAAAGACTTTTATTATTATAATAACATTCATTATTTTTATTAACAAGTGTGTGAAAATTCTGTTCAGCTGCATGTGCAGTTATATATAATTATGAATTACAATAATTCTAATATAAAATTGAAGCCATTAGAACCATAGAATAGATTATTTATACATATACTTACTAATTTATAAAAGCTAAATTTTACACACAAAATTTAAAATTATTTTTCTTTTGAAGAGTTAATTTTAATTATATTCACCATAACTGTGTAGTGAAGGATAGAACTGGAGTTTTAGTAGTGAACTTAATATAGTATATATGTTCATATTGATTTTTAATTATGCAAACCTGAAACTTAATGTTATAAAACAATGTTACTTTAATATAAAAAATGTAGTTTTCAGAAACATTTATCTATCTTGATTCCTTGTAAAGAAATCAAAACATTTTTACATGTGGTAGACACATTAGTACATCACTGCTGAAAACTATAGTAGAATACGTCAGTTTGAATTCATTGTCATTTGCCAGCCAAATTTTTCACATTTAACATAATATGAGAACAAAATAATTTATTTAACTCTCCATAGGTTAGTTTAGAATCTATATGAAGAGAAATAGTGAAGAGTAGCTTTTCTATTTACTATTTTTTTAACAATCATTGTACATGCATTTATTTATTTATTTTTGCCTCCAATTGAAACACTATTAAGTGTTTTCATAAGCTCCCGTTTTAAAAGTATTTTCTTATTGAGTAATTGCAATATTGAGTAACCTGCAATTGCATTAAACATTTGGAACAAATAGGAAATAATTGAGTGAAATCAAAATGAATCCATTAAATTTCTGTTGAAATAGAGACAGGTTAATAGAGAGAAGGAAGCCTTAAATCAAAATATTTATTTCTATAACTACAAAATATTCATTCCTGAATTTTCTCTAAGTAAAGCTAAAGGGTAGTTTCCTGGAGGGAGGTTACAAAAACTCTACCCACTGTGACACTGTTAGCATAACAGCCTGGAGGGATACAAAAAAAGTCATAGAGGTACCTCTCAATATAGAAAGTGACACTATATCAGAGATCACATCTAAATTAAAGAGACCAAGAAAATTTTACTTAAATCTTTGGTGAAGGGCAAAAAAATATTTTTAAATTGGATAGTTATTATTTGTTTTGTTTTGTTTTTCATTCTCTCCTCTCTCTCTCTCTCTATATATATATATATTACATTCTCAAAATTCAAAAGAATACTATTTTATAATATTATTAGCTGTTTCTTATAGCATATCCCTGTTTTAGCATAATAATTATTTTCCATTTAATTTTCCTCATGCCATAAGCCCATTTAAATATTGCACTAAATGATTTATTTTGATTTGGGATTTCAGGGCATTTTCTTGGCAAAATTTCTCCTGACTAGGTTAGTATTTAAGACAATATATATTTTTGCCCAAAATAACTATTTACCATTCCATGTAGAAGTAATTTAAGTCATTTTTTGTACATGTCATCTTCTACCTTAAGGAATTTTGAGGATATCATAGTAATAGTTTTTGCTAGATGATAATGGTAAATAGTTGCAGAAGTATTGGCGACCAATTTGTTTAGTTAATGACTACATTGTCTTCATCCAAATCATTTTCCTTAATATATGATTCTCGCATAATTTCTGGAACCTAATAGATATTAAAAAAGTTGTAAAATAGTTTCTTAATATATATTTATAAAATGTATATCAATGACTTGTCTTTTCATGTACAGAATATGTGACAGTTCTAAAAACTCAGGATTGTTTCATATGCCAATGTGCATATTTTTTTGGTGATTTTTCAAAGCTCTCACTTTTTCTTTTCATTTTTGAGAAAACTTAATACAGTGAGAATTATCTTATGAACTCAATTTCACTCTTGATAAATGTATCCAAGAGCTACTTGGAGCTGGCATGTAATATATCAATATAAGTATTTGTGTTTCTCCCATACTGAAAGAAAGAAGAAAAGTCTGAGTTTGGAGTCAGATTGTCTTAAAGGTCTAGAGGCCAGAATAATAAATTTCATGTAAATACAGAGACAGATAACTTTCCCAATAAGCTCACTAAATTATATCTATCAAATTTTGTACTGTTTGTGCAAAAATAGAACAGAATACCTTAATAGCAAATCTACCTTAATAGCAAGTCCTGCAAGATCCACCACCATATCACCACAATGAAAACATATGTTTTATTTTATATTTTTAAATGTTAGTGGTGACTTTAAATGCAACAAACACTTATTGCTGATTATAACAGTCACTGCAGGAAAATAATGTTGAATGAGATAGAATATCATTTTTACAGATTGTGGTTACATAAAACTATATTTTTACCTTTTTCATCTTGCCATATATTATTTAGACATCAATTATTTAAATAATGCTTTTGTAAATTTATGAAACTTAGTAAAATCTTCTAACCTCTCTTTAAGCTGTAGACGTTAAAAAAAAAAATCTCCTAACGCTGACATATGGCATCTTCTCTAATCCAGATGGCAATATTAAAGTTATTTTTAGTGTAAATTACCATACTTTTATTTTTTATATGCTCCTTGCTTAGTTGGATTTCAAATCTACCAAAATATTCAATAGAATACATAAGGATTAGTGCTTTTCTTAGCTCTTCCAAATTCTTTAGTTACTACATTGCATAGTAATAACCACCTTGAAGCGGCTCATTCACTGGAGCCAGCTGCTAGGGTCATATCCTAAATACAGCTTAAACAGCAGGCTCCAATCTGATGAAACCTGACCGGAAATCGTGGAGCAAACAGAAGCTCAGCAGCCGTTCATATTTAAAATTCAGCAGGCACACAAAGCTGAAAGCACCTCTTCTACTTTGACATTATCTATAGGTCCAATCCTCAATATGCTGATTCTATCATAATACAGAAAATTGGTTAATTCCCTCTGGAAATTAGCAATAAAAAAAGTCTCTCCTTGAATTGCTCTTGCTTCTTCTTTTGATTGGCTGATGTTATCTTTCGTTTACCTGAGGAAAAAAAGGAACATTTGGGGGGAAAAAAATGTGTTCATTTATAAAACACCTGCACATTTTCTTTATGTTTTCAGTGCACAACATGAGAAGTGAAATGTGCAAGTGAACTGAGGTACATATTTTCCAAATTTAATTAGAGTTCATGAAATTATAAAGAATACATAATATTATGAAGATTTTTTGTTAAATCTTTTAGGCATACCTTTTCTATGATAAGCATAATATTATGAAGATTTTTGGTTAAATCTTTTAAGCATACTTTTTCTATGATAAGCATTTTGACATTTGACTTAAAGAATTTTTAAGTGCAGGGTGAAGACTGAATGCTTTGGATATTTATATCTTGCTTCTCAGATGCATTGGAATATCCCTTTTTACTGCAGTGCAGGTGCACACCCATGCTATCATATGCCCACACCTGCTATAATATCCTGATAATGTTACACATTAGTTAGAATATGAAATAGGCAACCATTTACATGAAATTTATTATAGAAGAACATATGTAGAGAGATCACAACAACATGATAATTCTGGAGGTGGCAATTTTGATCTGTGGTATGTTGAGTACACTCTACACAGAATCTTTCCTCTGACTTTTGCAAATGTGCTCAGATATCTTTTAAATGTGCCACAATATTTGTCATTACTGTGATCTTTAAAATTTGGATTAAATCAGTCTCCTTCTGATGGAGGTACACTGATGAATTTTTGTATTTAAAGCAACAATGGATAAGTTGCATATAAAATTATTTAGGGTTCTTTCTGGTGGTGCAATGGGTTAAACAACACACTATAAAGCAAAAACTAAAGAATTTGGAAGAGCTAAGAAAAGCACTAACCTGCAGCACAGGTTCCATCTCGCCACAGGCCAGGGAGGTGACCCACAAGGTGCAGCAGACCTCTCCTGTCTTGCCCGCTGCTCCCCTCAGCAGTGTATTTTATTCAGTCTATCGGTTCTGTTCCCCACTCTGTCTCTGGTGAAATCCTCTCACTCCTTACACCTCTGGCCTATACCTTAGTTCTTGTATGCGTAAATAAATAAATCTTTTTAAAAAGTAAAATCATTTAGAAGTCTGAGGATCCTTATTTTTTTTTTCTTTTTTAAACCTAATATAAAGACTTTTCTTATTCATGCATTCAATTGTGGTATTATATTTGCCTTTTATGCCAGTGTACAAGTTTCTCTTTCCACCTTCCACCCAGGGTAAGGTTCATTACATTTTAAATTGCCTTGCTCCCAATGCCCAACACTGCACCACTAGCCAATTTAGATGCTGGCTTAATGAATGCTTTTGATTAAGATAATGATACTTATCTAGTTACTATTTACAGGCCATTTAAAAACAGGGATCACATTTCAATTCTCTAGCATACCTTTTGACTTGTATACAAATTCGAGAGACTTAAGCCCAATTTTTAAAAACTGTTTGTTTTAACCTTTCTATTTTTGACTGTCTCCTTCACTAACCTTGGAGTCATTCTCTAGTATTGATTGTCACCTAAAGTTTATATTAGATGAGTTACACAGTTTTGAACTCAATTTTCTTTTTGCTGAGACATTTCTTCTTCCATTATTCTTACTGGTTTTCAATTAGAAACACATGACCATAGGGTAGTGAAAAAAGAAGTTACTTATGGTGGCTTGAACATAATTATTTATTATATTAAATGTTGCCATTATTTTTAAAATTGATGGGACATTGACTTACAACATTCTATATGATTTAGAGATCTATAACATCATCACCCTTCAGATGTCAACACATCACACTGTACACCATATCTACTAACGAGAAAACCATACTCTGCCAAGACAGTACCATGAGTTCCCTCCCCATTTGCTCTCCTCAATCCCTGTCAGCCTCTGGTAATCTCATTGCTATAGTCAGAATTCAAGGGTTTGTTGTTGGTATGGCTTAATCTGACAATTTTTGTTTCTCTACATTCCATTTACAAATGACACCATTTGGAATTTATCTTACTTCTGACTTGCCTCTCTTAGTATATTCCCCTCCACTTCCATCCATGTTGTCACAAATGGCAAGTTTAACTTTCTTTATAAATGGGTAGTATTCCAGTATTCATATGTACCATATCTTTATAATCCACTCACTTGTCTTAGAGCATTTATTTTGTTTCCTTAAATTGGGTATTGTAAGTAGAGCTGCAATTAATAACATTATATTCTTCGGGTAGCTACCTAGGAGTGAAAATGTGGGCTCATATGATAGATCAATTTTTAATCATGGTTTAAGAAATCTCCTTTCCATGGGGACTGGACCAGTCTCGTGAACAATATACAAATGTTTCTTTTTTTCCAAACAGCCATCCTTACTAGCACATGTTTCTGGTCTTTTTGATATGGGTCACTTTCACAGGTGTAAAGTGTTATGTCACTTTTCATTTCAATTTCCCTGATGGTGTCTCCTGGACGTGTATGTCTTCTTTGGAAAAGTACCTGCTTAGCTTATCTGTCCATTTTTCTAAAGGATTTTTTTTTAAATTTTTGTTAAATGTTTATGTTCTTTTTAAATCTTTATATCAGCCCCTGTCAGATGTATTTTGTATAGTTATTTTTTCCCATTCATAAAGTACACTGTTGTTGTCATGATATTTTCTTGAACTATGCAGAAGCCTTTTAGTTTGATATAGTCCCAGTTGTTTATATATTTTTTTCTTCTTCTTTCTATTGGAGATAAACCCACAAAGTCATCACTGAAATCTATGCCATGGAATATTTGCTTATGTTTTCTTCTATGTATTTTAGGATTACAGATGTTATTTCGTTTCTTTTCCATTTTAATTTTTGTGTATGGTTTGAAACAGTGCTCTAGTTTCATTTATTGCAGGTTTGCTTTGGTGACATGCATCTGAGAAGGTATGCTCCTCTGTCACTGAATCACCTACAATGTTCAGCAAACCAATGTTACCCCAATGAAATTAAAATCTCACTCCTCTTTGTTATTATTGATTTTCACATTTTATTTTCCTTTCACCTCCTACTTATAGTCAAACTATAGAACTGAGACTACCAAAGGATGCATCCTTTCTCATTTTTCTACTTTCTACTATTATTTGTTCCACAATGGTCTTTCTGTCCCTGCTATTCCCCTCAAGCTTGTTCTTCATAATTGCCTGTGACACTGAATTACTTCAACACATTCCTCCTTCTGCTTCTTGATTTGTCAAGATTAGTAAACTTTACTTTTCTAAATATTTAATACATTATATATACTGTTTCTATGAATATTCACATGTTTTTATATGTACATTAAAACATACATACACACGAATACACTTTCCTCCATTCCCACTCCTATTAACTTTTCCAAACTTGTTTATCTTCTGCCTGGATTACAATTAAAGTCACTAACATTCAAGAACTAAAGTTGTTAAAATATATAATTGAGGCAATATTTGACTTTCAAAAATAAGAAAGACTGATATATATATCAGTGTGTATATACATATATACATATACACACACACACATAGCACTGGTGGAATTATAGAACTAAAGGAAGGATAACCTCAGAGAGAAGGAAGTTACAATTTATTTTACCTTAATAGAATGATATAGAACTTAGTATCAGAAAAATTAAAATTTACTAATTTGATAGATTTTATTTTAATTGAACTCAATATTTTAGGATTGATGATAATTTTGATTAAAGCTATAAAACTTGTAAGAGTCAATGTGGAATTAATGATCTAGTGTGTTTGTTCTCTGCTATGTTTCTCCTTTTATTTTAAAGATTTATTTATGTGTACAAGAAAGGGGTACAGGACAGAGGTGTGGGATGAGAGAATTCACCAGAGACAGAGTGGCGAACAGAACAGGCAGATCGACTGAAACATACTACTGCGGGGAGCAGCAATGGCAGGAGATGTCTGCTGTGACATGTGGGTTCCTTCCCTGGCCAGGGATCAAACTGGGTAATATTTTTTAACAAGACTTATGAACTGGTATCAGATCTTTTCAATACTTTCCTTCATCCCAAAGTTTCCATATCTGTAGCTCCTGCTTAAAATTCCTTTCAAATATTTTTCCAGAAAGACAATTTAAGACCATCTTTTTTTCACCCACCATCTTGTTCTACTAATTTTCTATGCTTTTGATCTTTGTCCTAACAATTGTTTTATAGTAATTATAATTAAATTATATCTCATGCTTTATCTAAAAACCTACCTACTTTGTTATAATGCAAATTTCAAGAGAAAAAAAATTTACCAATATATTTCTAAAACTTTAATTACAGAAAATATTTGATAAATATTTATGTGGAATAATGATGACAGTAGTATCAGAATCTCAAGTAAAAGCCTGTAATTAAGAATAAATATCTGCCAACATTTATTATGACAGAAAATTTATATCTAGATTTTTTGATAACTTATTATAGTTTTTCAAGAAACCTACTACTGTTTTCAGTTTTTAAATTAGGGAAATGACCTTCAAGGAAACTACAAGTTTCCCTTTCTCACACACTAACATGTCACAGAATAAGAATATAACCCTAAATCTTCAACCACAATTCAGCAGTTTTTGAACTGTACTTACTGAGACCTTTGCATCCTGTTATTACACATGAAAATAACACTAATTCTATTACTAGATGACAGAGTGGAAAAGGATAAGATTTTTGTTTGACCCATTAGTGACCAGTAAATGTTAGCTTCGTATATACAGGGGATACAAAACATTAAAATGTTTTTTTATTGTTTACACAATAGTTTATAAAATGACAATAAGATATGTCAGATTTTGTTGATCATAGTTTGTGCTGGAAATTAGAGTAAATTATGTAGTTTATCTCAACTGATTTTGTTCAATATAGAAAGCTTTGTGTTTCATGTTTCTTTTATAATTTCAATCCATATATTTTCTAAAACAAGTCTATAAAACACACACACACACACAGCTAGACATACAAATAGACAGACACACATATATACAAACACAAAATCTTTAATACTTTCCCTCAAAGGAAGATTTTTTGTTCTGAAAAAATGGAGTTTTATAGTTCTTAAATACACAAATATATAAAGAATAGATTATTTCTACAATAATTTGCTTCTGTGCCATACACATTATTTTATAGCCTCTGTGTTATGTTCATAGCTGGAATTATACATAGTCATTAAAATTGCTTGTGAACTAAAAATTGCAGCTAAATTATAAGTCACTTTAAGGGAGTGTTTTTTATACAAAGTGATGAAAGACTTGTAAAGACAATTTAGGGACATTCATTCTGCATAAATCTTTAGTGTTGCTACAAATTTTCATCACAATATAACAGTATGCTGAAGTGTAAATCTATAGTTAAGATGACATTATTGTTCAATGAGGACAAATTGTTACAGACTTTACATTATTCTGTTTATATGTTACAATTTTTGTCATTTAAAAGTTTCCCTATGATCTAGATCTGGTTTTCAAACTAGTTTTTAAAAAATAATCATCTCACTACAATAATTTATAAAAGTCTAAATTATTGATATCAAAGTTGTAAATTATCCCATCATATATCACTTTGGAGAAACTTCATTGTACATCTTTCCCAGTATTTTTCATACACACACACATGAAAATAAAAAAAAAATCCAAGATAAAATTAGAATGTATTTGAAATATTTCATTAAAAAATAAAAAAAAAAAGCAATTACATTACTGTATTGCAAACAATGAGTTAGAGAAGAAGGAGATCTAGAAGACAATCTCATTCACAATTGCAACAAGGAGTTAAATATCTTGGAATAAAGCTTAAAAGGAGGCAAAGCATCTATGCAATGAAAACTATAGAACTAGAATGCATAAGGAAATGTAAAGTAATCCACTGCTCATGGATTAGAACAAACATTGTTGAAATAGCCATCAGAAAGAAAAAGACAATTATAATGGCCAACTTACATGTGGAAAAGAGAAACATAACTAAGGTTAAGCAAAAACCAAACCGATAATGTACCCCTAACATCCTACTGTAAAACTGAAGCAAACAAAAGGGGAGGATGCCTTAGTGGGATTGGGAGAGTGAGGAAGGCCAATGAATTTAGCAGTAGTTTACTTGGAGCTCTGTTGGTGGGTATGGTGTGAAAATATGCATTTGTGGAGGTTTGAAACTATAATTCCCAAAGATGCAGTGAGGCAAACTAACTTTACCTCAATAAACATAATTAAAAAAACAAAATTTAAAAAAACATTTAAAAATGTTTTTGATAAACTTGGGACAAAATTTTGGGGAAAACTATAGGGTAGACTAAAAGAATCAATTTTAATAAATATGTGGTGTCAGTAAACTATCTATAAAAGAAGACAAAAATATTCTAAGGGTAGTTTGATGAGTTATCAATGGGTGCCATCCTTTTGATTTCCATTATACAAAATATTACCCATTTTTCATAGTCTCCCTATAATCTAAAATTAAGCACTACTTTATTCTCAAGTCATAGGTTATATCTCTTTTTATTTAATTTAAATGAATAAAAGAGTGTACGTGTTTTTTGTTTTGTTTTGTTTTGTTTTCTGACTGTTGTCTTTCTCTTAACTTCATATTTGGGAGACTCATACTAAATCACTGACTATACATATAGCTTATTGATATTATTGTATAATAAGCTATTGCATATTGGCATACTGTATTTTATTCATTTAATTGTTGAGAATAGATATATGAATACCCTTTAGGCTTTAGGTTGTAATGAACAATGATATTATGCAGGGGGTCTTCCTGGAAGTACAGGGGTTAGAGTCTTAGCATTATCAAGCTATTAACAGTCACCTCAGCCTGAGTCTGATCCCTGGCCCGGGAGCTGGCCCACATGTCTCAGCAGACTTCTGTCTCACCTGCTTCTCCCCTCAGCAGTCTATTTCAGTCTATTTGCTAGGCTTCCCACTCTGTCCCTTGTGAATCCCGTCACTGCCCCCACCCACACACATATTTGGCCTTCACACAGTTCTTGTATGAATAAATACGTAAAAATAAATATTTAGAAATAATAATGTTATGCACATTTTGTACATGTCCTTTAGAATGTACTTCTCTTTACAATATACTAACAGTGGAGTTACTGGATCAGACGGCATGCATATTTTGTAGCTTTAGTAGATATCATCATCTTCTGATAGCTCTAGTACAATTTCACTTTCGTACTGGTGATGAGAATTTTACTAATTTTATAACCTTGCTAACAATTACAGTGTCTATTTTCCTTCCTTCCTTCCTTCCTTCCTTCCTTCCTTCCTTCCTTCCTTCCTTCCTTCCTTCCTTCCTTCCTTCCTTCCTTCCTTCCTTCCTTC